>APFE030300811.1:186661-203540 GCA_000404065.3 Pinus taeda | reverse complement strand
TATCATTAGGAAGCTTCCATGAGAGGTGGAGAACTACTTCCCTCCTTGGGAGATTCGAAGCCCAACTGAACCAACTCAAACTGGAATTAGTTCATGGATAAGGAAGAAGGAACCTTCGGAAGTTTGTTTGTTAAAAACTTTACCCAACTGGGTTGGCGCTAGTGTGACTTTGAGACAGAGCGCCAGCTGGCGCGCCCTCTTTGGAGGATTTACCCCATTGGCGTGAGTAATACACTGTGGAATAGTGCCAATGGAGAAAGGGCTATATTTTTGGGTATTTTGCAGAAGGTGTCTTCAAGGCATATGAAGTACATACTTTAAGGGATACAATGTAGGTGTTTTCAAGTTATGTCACTTCTCACAGGTCCTGGAATAGGTCCTCCAATGTACGGGAGAAGGGGTGACAAGGACGGTGACAAAATAATGTGTAACAGATGCCCCCTAAAGCATGAAGCCCGAGAGAGAGAGAGGGGTGAAGTGCTTTACAAGAACATGGTCGACTGAAAACACGGCCGCTGGAGAACCTGCATGAAGTACAACTGATATCTCAAATACGTGATGTACATGGTATGGGCACAACCATCCATAGCAGAGTACATAAAAATCTGGATCCCAAGTATGGACGCAACCATCCGATGAGGATCAATGAATAGACTCAGTCATGGTCGCAGCCATCCAGTGAATGAGTCATGTAGTGATTATAATAATCCACAAAATGAAACCTGGATCTCAACAGACAAAATCTAGGGTCTTGCGCTCCAACTCGACCCGAACAAAGTACAAGTTCAAGCATGCGAATACAAGATTCGAAGTTGAACATGCGAGAACATCGTCTGATTACCAGTCAATGTTGAAAACTATTAACAGACGCGAGAGGTACCACCAATAATGACAATGGTCCTTGAGGTACTATAGGTACAATCCACGGCGTGCGAATCAGTGAGCCGATGTCGAACACCCGTAGAATCATCCAATCAGAGGCCAATGATGAAAACCTCACGTCGAACACGAAGAACTTGCCATTGAGGCATGCAGGCTCCAAGGTACCTGAAGGGAGTCTCTAAGTCAACTTCTTGGATAATGAGCTGAAGTCGATAGGAAGTGACCTTGATCGAAGGTGGGCCATAATATTTCCCACATCATCGAAACCAGACAGAGAAGGATAAAATGTTTTGTGTGAGGTATCAGAGGGAGGTTGAGTATTCTGCAGAGGTCAACTTCTCTTGAACAGATCAATGGCACAACAGCAGACTTGGCAGTATTTGACATCAAATGATCAGGGGTCATGGTGACAAGACGATGAGCAAATGAATGGTCAAACAGGATAACCCAAACGCACAGAGGCAAGTGTAAAACAAGATGAGATGTCCCCACCTAGACACGAATGCAGACAAGTGCCATGTTCAAAAGCGACATACTACCGACACGATGATGATTACGGTTCCTTTATTCCCCCACCATTTCTGGCGAGTACCCCGGTTATTTTTGGATGACAAGCTTGACGGGGATAGCATATGCTTGAAAGGCGTCATTTCGATGGAATCCGATGTCATTAAGTTTTAACAAGTCTGACAAAGGAAGAACTCGGCGTCTTTTCATGTTTAGAGAGTTTGAAAAGACATCGAAAAGGAAACTCTAGGGGTGTCCTTTTTCGTAAAGTTGTGTCTCTTGAGCCCGAAAAAGTATAAAAAAATGCTCGAAAGAACCGCCCAATCATTACGATCGAGGAGTACTTTTCATAAGTAGTGACTCTGATCTGAAAAAGTAAAAAAGCGATCAAAACCACGTCACTTCGTGATCATTAACAAACCGGAAACGACAAGTTTTCGTTTTTAAACGGTCGGAAAAGGTTGTAAAGATGACCGCCTCTCATTACCGTTTAACGAGTTGAGAGGGCCAACTCGGCATGCTTTTCAAGTTTAGAGAGTCAGAAAAGAGCAAAAGATGACTCCGAAGTGACTTTTTCATGGTTTACCGAGTCCGAAAAAGTATAAAATACAACTCATTTCGCTGCTAAAGCTGCATAAACACCTGTCGCTACACAAAAAATCGGCGTAAAATCCATTTTCGACATAAATATTCATAAAATGAATTTTTAAAAGCTCTTTAAGGGTCAAAAAGTTATAAAATGGTGAAAATGGTAAATTGAAAAATTACTTTTCACTTTTTACCTTTTGAGAGCGACATTAGGGCTTTTGGAGTGCGACCTTCAGTTGGCGATTGTGACAAATCCAGTGGACCATTTGGAGCACCGTCAGTGTCAGGTAAGAGGTCTTGTCCTTAGCTCCATTTCCATCCATTTAGAATTTGTTTTAAGTTGCATTTTCACCCCCTATGGGGAGGATTTTGAATTTAGGGGTTGCACCCATTGGCGCGGGTTTCAGGCATGGACCCGTGCCAATGGGGCAATTTTCCCATAGGGTACGTGCCCATGGGCACATCTGTTTTAGAAACGGTCGCGCCAACGGCTGCGCAGATTTTTAGGCAACTTTTTAACAAATTTAAACCTTTTTCACCTGCAATTTCAATTTATGTAAGAGTCTAATTCATGATTTTGGCCTGTGTTTGCAGGGAAATACACAAAAATGGTGATTGTGTGGAAAGAACGGGAACATGACCAAGTGGACACATTGGCCTTAGCAGATAAGGATTGCATGGAAGCTCTCAGAGCATGTGGGCTCAAGAAATATTTCATGCTGTCCTATTTACGAGCTCAACCAGAGCTCTTGCAGTATCTGATCAATTTGTGGGACGTAGAGGAACAGGTGTTCCAGATACGGGACCAGGTGCTGGAGTTAGACGTATCTGATGTCTATTTCCTTACTGGATTGTCGTGATGAGGGCCGGTGCCTCGATTGACTGGCAGTAGGCCATCTGAGAGAAGATGGAAGAGGTGAAGGCTTGAGTTTGCCCGGAGGCAAATATGGGCAGGGCAGTTTGAAGGTGGATATCCCCACCGTCCAGGACCTGACACTCAGAGCATTGCTATTCACCTTCACACAAGCTGCGGGGGGCACAAGCGCCCCACGAAGCTATGAATAACCACTTGATATTAGCGACAGAGTGCCTTAGCCCGATGATCTTCAATTAGGCGTCAGCTATGACAACCAATATGAAGAGGCAGCTGACAAAGGCCAAGCGAGGCAAGCTGCAACAGGTCAGGTATGGCTCCATCTTGGTGACGTTCTTCTTGGAACGTGTGCCAAGCTTCCAGGGCCAAGGGGCCTTTGTTCTAGACCCAGCACCTCGAGAGCTGAGGATGGCTTGATGGGCAGCACTGATGCCGAGGGGTGGTGGCGGTTAGCAGATGTCCTTCAGACCTGAGTTTTTCGGGTGGCTTCGTCACCAACTGATTGTGGTGGAAGACTGGCCGTATGCGGGGATAGACTTCACCGGAGACCCTGACCTTCCCCTGCCGGAGGGAGAGGACTGGGACGAGGAGATTGGTATGTCTTCATTTTTTGATTTTGTGTTTTTATGATTTTTTTGTTTTGTTAGTACATGCTTGTCCTAATGACCTTTATATGCATATGCAAATGTCGGCCCAGAGCGTCTAGCTGGCATGTCTCCCATTGCGAGGAGACATCCAGTAGCAGCAGTAGCAGGAGCAGATCCTCAGGAGGAGGGTGGTGACAGAGGGGAGCTTATCCAGAACCTCGAGGCTATCACTCAAGGGATTCCAGATTACGCTCGGCTAGCAGATGTCCCGCTAGCGTACTAGAGGCACACAGTGGGGGTGCCAACTCGCATCCACCGGCTCCTGAGGCGTTTAGTACGAGCGGTGACGTGCTACCATGAGCACCACCGATACTAGATATCTAGGCTTTTCCTTTCATGCATATTTTTTGAGAGACATGTTGTCTCCGGATGTATTCAGACAAACATGTATTACTTTTTGATGATGCACGGGGTGCAAACATTTTGGACACACACACAAACACACACACACACACATATATATATATATATATATATACATATGTTTTATGGTGTATTGTACTTTATGCTTCTCGTGTTATGTTGAATTACATGTTATGAAAATGCCTGTCCAACACATAATTAGCTAATGCATCTGTTAACGTATTAAGTCGTCTTGGAATATGTTGATAAGTAATGAAATCAAAATCCCTTTCTAATAACTTAACACATAAATACAACCTTAAAATCCAATGATCTTTGACGGAATAACACCCGTTGAGTTGGTGGACTACAAGCTGAGAGTCCAAGTTCACAACCAATTTTCGAATGCCGAGGTTAACTGCCTCAACTAATAATTCAATCACAGCATTATATTCAGCAACATTGTTCGTTGTACAACCTAGACAAACCCCTTGAATGTCTACTAACTCACCATGAGGATCGTAGATCACCCATGCCGCAGATGACAAGTTGCGTGTACTGCGGGAGGCACCATCAGCGAAACCAACGTAAGGCGATCCAGACATCTGTCCAAGAAGAAAAAAGACACAATAAGCGGCAATCACGCCGACACACCAAGACAAAAATATGAAAACATGCACACACAACACACTTGCTGAAAGCACACGTATATACAAAAAGAGAGTGCCTGGACTCACACATAGTATTTTTTTAGATAAAGCCCATTTCGGGGCTTATCTAGGGGATTGCCTTCATAATCAATAAGCTCGTAGGCTCATTTTTGCAAAACTCTTTTCACAATGTAGGGCCCATGCCACATAGGCTCGAATTTTCCTGCCCCCAGCGTATCGTTAGCTTGATCATAGAGCAGTACTAAGTCTCCCTCAATTAAAGAGCGGGGGTTAACAGTGTTATCGAAGTGAGTTTTCACTCGCTTCTTCTAAGCTTCAATAGCTAAGGAGGCTAGATGACGAGTCTCGTCCAGCTGCTCTAAGTAAAGAAGACGCTCTTCTACTAGAGTAGTATCAGGGAGCAATTCGACGGCTATCTTTAATGAAGGAATCTCACACTCAATAGGAATCCCAGCTACAAGTTTGTCATGCCTTTGATGTGATGCAGATGGGATCCCAGCTGGAGGAATGGCTTTGAATCAGACACCAATGGTTGTAATTCCTTCTTCTATCTAATAAAATGTTTGAACCTTTTTACGATATGTTTGTATTGTTTCATAATGCTTATAGTTGTGAATTGTGTCTGATTCCCTTCACTTATATCCAATAGATTGTATGCTTTGATCGGTTTTTGTCTTCTATTGTGTTTACAGGGTACTTCTCAAGCAGATTAAGTACGGGACGGAAAGATAGAATCGATACAAGGGGGAAAAGAGGAAAGTGGAACTACAGGTAGGCCTTCTATCTTCTCATCTTATCTATTGCTTATAGGAAAAGTCTAAAACACTTTAAACTGTTATTCTAGATACAACTACTTATCTAGGGAATTGGTATTTATCCATAGATACTAAATTCTTCAAAACAAATTGGTGACTCCACTAGAGAACTATCACCTTTCCTAGTAGCTTATTCACCTCCTAAGACATTCTTGTAGACCCTACTTGTGTTCTTTGACTTTATTTTAGCTCTTTTACATTGAATTTTGGTCAAAAATTGAGGTTAGATGACTCTTGAGTGGCCTCTAAGAAATTAGCGCATGCTTGGTCAGGGACAATGCTTTGCAGAGCACCCTTGAGTGAGAGACATTGCTCCGCAGCGCAGTTAGCCCCTCTTTGACCTATGCTGATCAACCTTAGGTCAAATTCCCACCTTTGGAAAGCGTTTTTTCCAACTTTTCTCTGTTTGTTTTCTTGATGCTTGATTAATGAATGTCATGTCTCAGAAAACAAGTTTTTTATCTCCTTGTCTAGCCCTAATTTGACTTGATTGATTAATGTTTCTTAAATGTTTTCTTTGTCATTAACAATCTATAATCAAAGTTTGAATATAGTTGATTAATCTTCGTTTGAAAGAAAGTGTCGTAAAGTCTTCTTTTCCTTCGAAACAAAACTATCATCAAAGTCTTCGTTCTTATTAAGGATTGATTGATCGTATGTGCATATTTCCTTTTTGTTCATCATAATATTAAGGGAATAAAAAAGAAAAACTTGCATCATTCATATTGTAGTTTGTGAATTCTTGAAAGGAATAGCTAGGGAAATTGCATTAGTTGTGCTCTTTGCTCTTTGTCAAAGATCTGATTGCTCTATCCCTACTAGCTAAGGATTTTCGTTGTTAAATTGAATGGAAAGAATGCTTATCATATTAGTTGCATTTTAGGAATTGCAAACATACATCACGTGGTGAACCTTGAAGGGAAAATTCTAAAGAAGATCAACTTAAAATTTATATAAATTTACCTAATGGAGCATTGTCACCTAACAAAACACATTTAGAGGTCTAGGCTAGAGACGTGTTTCGACATCGTAAAACAAAGCAACTTTCACTAACTTGTCTGCAGTACATCCTGAGTGTGATACCTCATTCCACGTACGTGAGTATATCGTAACTCGTCCACGTACCTTTGGGTATATAGGGCGGTGTTACAGTACGTAAAGTATATGGGAATGCTCTCACTGTGCGGTTTTGCATTAGACAATGCTTACACGGACTGGGCCTCCACATACCTTTGGGTATATATGGGAGGAAAAATCTAGGTTGCTATCCATCCTTAAGTAACCGAGTCAGCTGCCTTGTGAACTGTGATACACCGAGCACAACATTCAGGGAGATTGCCTGCTCGTACTTCTTGGTTCGCCAGGAGGTCTTCTGCAGTTCACAGTTGCTTGGTTAACCTTTTGCCTAGATTATCCCTCTTTTGTTTTTGTTATGTTACTTTGATTAAGATAAATTTAATTGACTGCAGATAAAATCCTCCACGCTCACTCCTTCGTTGATCTTAGGTTGAAACATATGGCGACAAATTTGGAGTCCGCTGATCAAGGAATTCCTTTTGATGGGAATCCTAGTCCTTTTCCTCCTTTTGGAAATATTAGTGCTCCATATATGGCTACATTGTCCCTTCTAGGATTTACCATTGGCTTGCCAGTATGGTTGTTTTAAACCTCCTTGGTCAAAAAGTCGTGATTTCTCCGCAATCGAGTACACCTCCAACTAGAAAAAATCAACCTCTAGTTGATCCTAAAGTTGACCCTTTGCCTTCTTCCTCGGTTGTTTCTTCCTCCCCTTCTTCCTCTTCGCCTGGTGAAAGTATTGGTACTAGTAACCAGGTGGCTAAGAAGAAGAAGAAAGGGAAGGAGAAGAAGAAGAAGAAGAAAATTCAATAGAGGGGCAACCAAGCAACCATTGCTTTGAATGCAACATCTGATGAGAAACCATCCGTCAAGCCTCACAAAGTTTGATATGTGGGAGACCATCTTCTTCGAAATTGTCCTAATATTCGTCAAATATTAGAATAATGGTCTTCTCGTTCACATTATCTTGTGTCAACAACTTCTCGAGATCATGCTGGTGACACACCATCAACTAGTGGTAGTAAAGTTCATGGAAAGAAGGGTAAAGTTAAGTTTCCCTGTGGGTTATGTGAAGCCAAAAAAATGTTGGATAACTGTCCTTATTCACCACAACGACTTCCATATGGTTACAGGAAACTCTCCCTAAATCCTTCACTAGTTGATGAATTGACTGACCAAAATCAACCATCAGTCAAACCCACTCTCTCTAAAAGTGAATCCTATGAGTCTATACCCAACCCAAATCAATAGGTTGAGGTAACAATTGACCCGATTTTACCTTCAGAAAATCATACCTTTCCTGAAGAGAGTGAATATGATACCACTTAGGTTCTTTTTGTTTCTTTAGATTCCAATGATCTTGGGGGCAATCCTCCTGTTCCATCAAGATATGAGGAAAATCCTCCCATTCTCGTAACTCAAGGGGTTAATTCTCCTATTTCTACGACACCCCCTCCAAGTAGTCTGGTCACTTCCTTTGATTGGAATCGACTAGCAAGATTATGTCTTCCTTCTTATGTGCGTTTCCAAATCATAGTACAAGTTTGTAATATGATTGTATCTGGCACTATTATAGACGAGGGTGCATCTATGAGTATCCTTTCCTCAACTGCTTGGCAAGCGCTCGGTTCGCCACCGCTTGTGGCTGTTACCCATAATTTGTTGGCTTTTAATAGAGGAACCATTCAACCATTATGGATCCTTCCTTAGTTGCCTATTACTTTGGGAGGAAAAATCGTTTATCTGAACATGATGGTAGTCCCAGGCCCTTTAAATTATAATTTACTTCTTGGGCGTGACTATGTTTATGACATGGGAGCTATTGTTTCAACACTCTTTCGAGTGATTTGTTTCCCACATGAAGGCAGAATTGTCACCGTTGACCAGCTTTCATTTCCCAGTCCAAATATGGCTTCTAGTCAACCATTTTCCCTAAATGGTCCTTTTGTACCAATGGTATCTTCCTTGCCACAGGTTAATTATGTGGCAACCCGTTCCATACCTACGTCAACTGACGATCAATTCAATGATGTTGTACATCATGTATTGGGGGCATTGGAACCAGATCTCTCCTTCATGACCTCTTATGAGTTGTGATCAAAGGAATATGAGGATAGTTCCTAATCTTGTGTCAACCTCGTTAAAAAATGAAACAAGGAATATGAGGATAGTTTTTTTTACTATGTCAACCTCATTAAAAAATGAAACAACTCCCATGAGGATAGTTCCTTGTCTTGTGTCGACTTCGTTAAAAAATGAAACAAGGAATATGAGCATAGTTCCTTGTCTTGTGTCAAGCTCGTTAAAAAATGAAACAAGGTGTATGAGGATAGTTATTTTACTGTGTCAACCTCATTAACAAATGAAACATATTTATGAGGATAGTTCTTTTACTGTGTCAACCTCATTAAAAAATAAATAGGTCCTATGAGGACAGTTCCTGGTCTTATGTCAACCTCATTAAAAAATGAAACAAGGAATTTGAGCAGAGTTCCTTGTCTTGTGTCAAGCTCATTAAATGAAACAAGGTCCCCTAGAGAAAAGTTCCAAGTCGAGTCTTTGATTAGATCTTGTAAAATCCCAGTTGAGTCTTTCACTTGATCTCATAAAAGAACCTTCATTCCATCCACCTGGTAGCCACGAGTAGTCTACTTAGGTGAATGTAATGAAGCTTGGGGGGCATGCACCTAGTGGTAAAGTTAAGTTTCCCTGTAGGTTATGTGAAGGCAATCACCCCATTCACCTTTGTCCCTATCTGGACAAAGCCAAAAAGGTGTTGGATAACCGTCCTGCTTCACTACAACGATTTCCATTTGGTTACAAGAGACTCTCCCTTTCATCATGCTAGGGGCATGTAAACCAATTTCAAGCATAGTTCTTTGTTTCAATCTTGTGTAAAAATGAAACTAGTTTCAAGCATAGTTTTTCGTTTTAAGCTTGTGTAAAAATGAAACTGAATCCAAGTATAGTTTTTCATTTTAAGCTTGTGTAGACATGAAACTGAACCCAAGCATAGTTCCCTATGGTTCAATCTTGTGTAAAAATGAACCCATTTCCATTTTAACCATCGTGATTTCCATTCTATCAGCCTCTTTCATCAGATGAGCCTTGGTTGTTTTCATCCCATCGCCACCATCCCTTTTGTTAGGTAAACTTGACTCAGGATAGAGTCAAAAGTTGACCAGGTTAAATAGTGATGGTTTTGGGGCACATGGTATTGTGCACCCATGGTATTCTGCCCGTGGTATTATATGTAATGGAGCCTATAAAAGGCTGGAAGGACTTCATTGTAATGCAACGCCTGGAGGTGAGCGGTGAAGGCTTACTTGGCTGGATTGGCCAGGGTTTTGGCCAAGATAATGAAATTTCATTATGATTGGGTTTTTCCCTGGATTTGTGGTTTTCCCAGATAAACATGTGTGTTCATGTGTTTATGGTTACTGCTGGTTATTTTTATATTTGTTTCTCTCAATAATTCTCCGTAATTAATTTATGTTCTTGGGTAAATTTCTTAACACCTTTGGCCGATCATACGCTTTCACTTGGTTGTTTTACCTTTTTTGAGGAACAGTTGCAATGAGTGGTCTTATTAACCAGCCTCTTCACATAAATCAACATGTTTTGAGAAGTTCCAACATCACCGGAACTAGTTGCTACCTTAGACACCACTCGTTCCTCAAAATGGAGTCCTCTTTAAGCTCTTTTCAGACTCTCTAAACATGAAAAGATTACCGAGCGCTTGTCCTTTCCAGCTCGTTAACAGATTCGAAACGATATTTCTCTTGTATTATTTTACGCTTTTTTGGGATTGAGAGATTAATTTACGAAAAATAACTTGTGGAGTTTTCTTTTTGTCCCTTTTCAAACTCTCTAAACATGAAAAGGACCGAGTTATCTTTGTCATTAAACGCGTTGAAAACATTAAATAGCAACAAACTTGTCCATCTAGACAAGACTGAGTTTCACCTTCGCTAGACTAGTTAAAACATCAAATAGCGATGGATTCGCCCGAAGGGTGAAATTATACAACAAGAATATGTTATCCTCCTCAAGCTTGATAAAAATAAAGAGGTACTGGTCAACAATGACTGGGGAAAATGGGAAAAAGGGGAAAACCACTTTATGGTAGCAGGTCGCTCTTGAACATGACACTTTCACTTCATCTCCGTGACTATTTAGGTTGGGTTATCTGCTTGACGGTTGTCATACCTATGGTCTATCACACCATCCATCACTTTTAGTTTTAGGTCAATGCTGCCAATTCATTCAGACTATTTGGGTTGGGTTATTTGCTTGATGGTTATCATACTATGGTCTATCACACTATCCATTACTTTGGTTTTGTTGAATTGAGGCTTCTGTGATCCATATCAAGTTTATGAGAAATTATTTGGCATAAATCACATGAAATTACATTTGTCGACACGTTTCGAACCATCCGTGTGGTTCATCATCAGGACAAGTTGAAGAATCAGATCCAGGTTTCATGTTGAATAGTCAGAGCATAACCTCCAACGACTATACTTGACCAGGTAATGGCTAAATTGACCAACTAACTGCTCTATTTGACTTGGAAATGACTAGTAGGACCGGACCAAGGGAAAGGGGAGCATTCAATTAAAAAATTAAAATAAGTTAAAGTTACAGAATTTAAATAAATATTAAATTAATAGTTAGTTATACTAGTATTATTAAAAAATACATAAAAGGAATAAAAAAATATTTCCATTTTAGAGTTTAAAAAACAGAAAAACCCTATTGTTAGAAATGTTAATCAAAAGAATTTACATTCTAATTTCATTTAATAGTTTAATATATATTGATTTGTTATAGAAAAAAACCTTATTATAAGAAATTATATTTTAATTTTCTTTAATTGTTTATTTATTTGATTAAAAAATAAAAATAAAAACAAATAAATAAAATAAAATAAAATAATATATATATGTAACGCCTAAATATAGATTGAATTTCAATATCAAAGTAATTATTTGCATTTCTTAATTAAGATTAGGCTATTTGAATATCTTATAATATATAAACAATCACACAAAGAGGAACAAAGAGCTATGGTAAAAGAGAGACGGTTAAAGGATAACAAGGGGAAACTCACAAATAAGAAAACCAAAACAAGCTATAAAAGGCGGGTGGGGAGGAAGGGAAAAACACAACTAGGAAGCGGGGGTTGGGATCCAGCAACTACTGATCTTCTAGTCATCCTCTCTATTAAGATTGCTCGGCCTTTTTTCAATTTCAAGGGCTTCCCTAAATTTTCGGTGATGGAACTACAAAACTCTAGCAGTAACACTGGCCTCCTCGATACAAACATGATGTTTGGTTTTCTCTGCATGCTCTGCAAGTGCGGAAGACTTGGTTCTCCTATGTTTAAGGTCAGCCACGTGCTCACCAATCCTTTGGTTAATAGACGTCTAGTCTCACCAATATAGGGGGTCCCACAGGAACAAGGAATAATATAGACAACCTTCATGCCCTTGGGGTCGATAGGACCCTTCATTGATTGAAGGGAATTACGAATGGTGTTAATGGGTCTAAAGGTTGAGGGAACATTATGTTTCCTAAGAATCCTTGAAATCTTATTAGCGGTCCCTCGCACAAATGGTAGGTGGATTCCTGGGATTAGTTCCTTATGATATTTTTTAGTTAATGAATTTTTGGCAGCTTTGAGGAAAGCCTTCTGAACCAGGTATCTACTATAACCATTCTCAAGACTTTCCTCAAAGTTGCCAAAAATTTGTTAACTAAAAAAGATCATAAGGAACAGATCCCAGGAGTCCACCTACCATTTGTGCAAGGGACCACTGATAAGATTGTGAGGATTCTTAGGAAACATAATGTTCCCTTGACCTTTAGACCCCTTAAAACCATTCGTAATTCCCTTCGATCAGTGAAGGATACTATCGACCCCAAGGACATGAAGGGTGTCTATGTTATTCCTTGTTCCTGTGGGACCCCCTATATTGGTGAGACTGGACGCTCTATTAACCAAAGGATTGGTGAGCACGTGGCTGACCTTAAACATAGGAGAACCAAGTCTTCCGCACTTGCAGAGCATGCAAAGAAAACCAAACATCATCATGTTTGTATCGAGGAGGCCAATATTATTGCTAGAGTTTCACAGTTCCATCATCGAAAATTTAGGGAAGCCCTTGAAATTAAAAAAAGGCTGAGAAATCATAATAGAGAGGACGGCTGGAAGATCAACAGTTGCTGGATCCCAGCCCTCGCTTCCTAGTCGTGTTCTTCCCTTCCTCGCCGCCCACCTTTTATAACTTGTTTTGGTTTTCTTATTTGTGAGTTTCCCCTTGTTATCCTTTAACCGTCTCTCTTTTACCATAGCTCTTTGTTCCTCTTTGAGTGATTGTTTATATACTATAAGATATTCAAATAGCCTAAGCTTAATTAAGAAATGCAAATAATTACTTTGATATTGAAATTCAGTCTATATTTAGGCTTAAATTATATATATATATCATTTTATTTATTTTATTTTACTTTTATTAATTATTTTATTTATTTTTTAATCAAATAATAAACAATAGAAAATTAAATATAATTTCCTAACAATAAGTTATTATTATTTTTTTTTTTTTAACAAATCAATATAATTAAACTATTAAATGAAATTAGAATGTAAATTATTTTGATTAACATTTCTAACAATATGTTTTCTGTTTATTAAACTCTAAAATGGAAATAATTTTGATTCCTTTTATGTATTTTTAATAATACTAGTATAACTAACTATTAATTTAATATTTATTTAAATTCTGTAACTTTAACTTATTTTAATTTTTTAATTGAATGCCCCCCTTTCCCTTGGTCCGGTCCTACTAGCCGTTTCCAAGTCAAATAGAGCCATTAGTTGGTCAATTTAGCCATTACCTGGTCAATTATAGTCGTTGGAGGTTCTACTCTGACTATTTAACATGCAACCTAGATCTGATTCTTCAACTTGTCTTGATGATGAACCACACTGGTTGGTTGCGTCGACAAATGTAATATCATGTGATTTACACCGAATAATTTCTCATATACTTTGGTTTTGCTGCCAATTCATTCAATGTCGCCGATATGTTCAAGATAAGTCATCTTTTGCAATACCATAAGCCTTCATTTTCATGACCACCATTCCTGAACCTTGTGTCGTTAGTCAAATTCCATCTCTAAAATCACTACATTCATTTTATGTCGTTGATGTGGGATGCATCAGGGCCCTCCTACGACGAGTCACTTCTTGTCCACATCAACTCATTATCCAAGAAGTTGACTTAGAAACACCCATTCAGTACCTTGAAGCTTGCATACATCAATGATAGGTTTCTCGCTTCCGGTGATAGGCATACATCAATGGCCTTCGACTGAAAGACTTTGTATGGTGTTTGACATCAAATCATCCATTCACAACATGCAAAATGTACTGCAGTACCTTGAGGATCATTATCATTATCGGTGATTTCTCTCGCATCTGTTAACAACTTACATCATTGGCTGGTAATCAGATGGTGTCTTCCCATGTTCGACTTCAGATCACATATTCACATGGATAGACTCGTACTTGAGCGAACAGTTGAACGAGATTGAAGACCCCGGATCTAGTTTCATCCATTTGGGCTGCGATTTCAAGAGTAGTAAATCATATGTACAATGGCTTTACATTGACGATCATTTCGATCATGGGTCTATGTCTGTAGACGATTATTTATGTACATGTAATGAAAGTTTATAAGCTGAGAATGGGTATGCCTTCCCTCAACAATTCACGTAAAATCAAATATCATGATATATGTATTGTAATTGATGCAGGTCACCTTCCACTTTGATACCTCCTCATCACATCATAAAGCATTTCATTCGACATTGGCATTTTTCTGACTTCATGCTTTAGGGGGTAGCTATTACAGATCCATTTGGGCACATCAAATCCCAACATCCAGATCAGTGTTTTAGGGCTCATCAAACCCTAATTTTAGTTGCTTCAAGCCTTAAACAAGTCACCCCTTTGAATGCCTCCTTCCCAGACAGTTTCATGACTTGAAGACATCCAAAAATAACCTCTAGAGGGACCACCATAGGTAAGCCCTTATGAAGGTGCACTACATAGCAGTTAAGTCCATTGCTAGGGTGCTTTGTAGAGCACTTAGGCTTCCTTTCACTTGCGATGGGTGAGAATGAGCGAAATTCAGATAGGGTTTGGGGAATATTCTTATCTTTTGGAGTCATCTAGAAGTTTCCCTCACTTATCAACTCCTATGAGCTCGAAAATGGATGAGGAATGAGTTAAGGTGCATCCTATCCTCTCATCCCTTCCTCCATGGAACTAATTGTAAGTATGGAAGGCCATTCAATGCCACCATTAATGACAAAATCTCCTTCATTTTCCTATAAATTGACCACTCATCTAAGTGATCAGGGGTTGGATTATGTTGAACTGTAAGGAGATAATGTTGCTATGAGATTTGGCTTTGAAGCAAGTATTGTGATTCTACAAATTTGTCATGCTTTTGATGTGACGTGGATGGGATCCAAGCTGGAGGAATGGCTTTGAATCAGACACCAATGGTTGTAATTCCTTCTTCTATCTAATAAAGTGTTTGAACCTTTTTCCCATATGTTTGTATTGTTTCATAATATTTATAGGTGTGAATTGTATTTGATTCCTTTCACTTATATCCAAGAGATCGTATGCTTTGATTGGTTTTTGTCTTTTGTTGTGTTTACAGGGTACTTCTCAAGCGGATTAAGTATGGGAAGGAGCGATGGAATTGATACAAGGGGGACTAGAGGAAAGCGGAACTACAGGTAGGCCTTCTATCTTCTCATCATATCTATTGCTTATAGGAAAAGTCTAAAACACTTTAAACTGTTTTTCTAGATACAACTACTTATCTAGGGAATTGGTATTTATCTGTAGATACTAAATTCTCCAAAACGGTAACCTCATACCATTTGGGTTCAACAACTAGCCCTGCTAAACCAAAGAGTGATCTCTCTATGAATTCACAACCAAAGATGAATGGAATGGGAAAAGATTTTAGGCTAGATATGCTAGGCTGAGGTAGAGTTTTGAGTTTTTGGGTTTTGATGTTGGATAAAGGATGAAAACTAGGTAGCTAGGTCAAAGGATCAAAGGGTTACGACAACAAAGATACAAAGGAGCAAGGTAGAAATTCTTTTGTGATGGATTTAGGGTTTGTCGATGTAGTGTAGTGTTTGAAAGAAGAAAAATATCTTAATGAGCATGTGCACCATGAATTCATTAAGTAATAAGGAAAATTACACAAAATGATATTCCCATCAAAACATAGATTTATGCAAAGAATTTTGTTTATAACCTTTAAGGAAAACTACTGAAGAAATAAGATATGAAAAGGAGAGATGTGTATCATTCAAATAAAACTAAAACAGAGAAAATACATAATCACAAACTCATTGCACATGAATTCCTAGATAATAATTTCAAACTTCTCATTTGATTTCCTGAGTAAAATGTTGAAGTACAAGCTACAAGTGTTCTCACCTCTGATGTCCAACCTGTTCTATGATTGAGAAAATGATAGACCAAAACAACATCTCCCTTCTCTTAGGGGTCGAATCCATGTGTCTAGGAATTGATACATGAGGTGTTCCAACCAAAACCCTAAAGACTAGGGATGTTAAAACAACTCCTTCATTTAAAATTTGACTCAAACTACTCTCATTAATGAGGCCTAAATTACATAAAAAAAACTTAACAATCTTATTTACCCATAATTACATCATAGTTACGTCAAAATCAAGTAATTACAACATAAAAACTTGAATCCAACTGCTAAAACTGAGAAAAAGCTGTTACAGGCAAAAACACAGCGAAATCAGTCAAAAGCGCAGCGTGCTAGGAGAAAGTGCAGCAAATTTGGGGGAACAGATTTTTGAAGGTCTTCCTGGGGTTCAAATCTTGATCTTGATGGCTCATTGGAAGTTGTGGATGTATGATATATTATGGAGTCTTTAAGAGCTAAAAAAGTTTTCTTATAGCCCCCAAAATTGAATTCTCCCAGAGGTACTCTCAAAAGCGCAACGTGCTCTTCAACGGGAGGGCAGAAAGGTGATTTTTAGGTAGTTTTTGGCCATTTCCACCTATCAAAACCCACTGAAGGTCTGCTCCCAAAGGATAGATGTGATATACAATTCATTATGAATCTAAATATGTAAAAAAAATTTCATTTAGAGCTCCCCATCAAAAGCACAACGTGGGTGTTGGAGAGGTAAATCCCCTCTACGGATAGAGGCGATCCCTACTAGCCCAGAACAGGTCTAACAACAATCAATCAATGCTACTATGCAAGCTCCTAGTTGCAATTAAAAAGTGGGAAATGCACACCTACTTGGATTCCAACGCTATTGTTTGATGAAGAGATGCCACTCTCGCTCCTTTGCTTTGGTCAGTCACGATCCTCCACTATCCTCGTGGATGGA
>APFE030300811.1:135368-179369 GCA_000404065.3 Pinus taeda | reverse complement strand
GATAATTTTGATAAGGATTACCCTGCGGTTGTTGGTAATTTTGATACGGGGTATATTGATTTTTCCCCTGGGGTTGCTGGTATCCATACTGAGCCTGGGAACCAGGCGGCATTTGATGACCAGGTTGGGATTGATACCCACCTGAATGCCGGGGCTGGGATTGGTACCCACCCGAATAAGGAGGCTGGGCCTGATACCCACCTGAATAAGGAGGCTGGGCCTGATGCCCACCTGAATAAGGAGGCTGGGATTGATACCCACCTGAATAAGGAGGCTGGGATTGATACCCACCTGAATAAGGAGGCTGGGATTGATACTCACCCGAGTAAGGAGGTTGGGATTGGTACCCGCCTGAGTAAGGAGGTTGAGATTGGTACCCACCTGAATACGGAGGCTGGGATTGATACTCACCTGAATATGGATGCTGGGATTGATACCCACCTGAATGAGGAGGTCAGGATTGGTACCCACCTGCATGCTGAGCCGTCCGGCTAGAAGGTTGTCCTGGTCGGATCTGAGACGGCCCTGTTCGCCCAGAAGGTCGAGCTTGTTGAGTGAGGGGCTGCCCTTGCGCAACCGAGGATTGTCCTTGTTGACCAGATGGTTGCTGAGTGGTAGGCTGGCCTTGCTGCACGTAAGGCTGGCCCCCTTGCCCAGAAGGGTTGCCTTGCTGGTTTCCAGGTTGACCTTCCTGACCATAAGGTTGTCCTCGGTTCCCATAAGGTTGCCCCGAAGGGTAACCTTGCTGGGTACCGGGTTGTCCTTGTTGAGCATTGGGTTGTCCCGGGTTTCCAGAAGGTTGCCCAAGATATGTAAAAGCCGAACCACTAGAGACCAAAGGTTGTCCCTGATTGGGTTGTCCTTGTGGGCCTCCCTGTTGACCTGGGTAATTTTGGCCAGCATACTGCTGCCCATGATTAGGCTGCAAGTAGGGCTGTTGACCCTGGTAGGGTGGTCCTTGCTGTCCTTGTCCCTGATGGTACTGGCCACCACCATACCTGGTGGTACCCCAAGCCACGTTCAACGGAACAGAAGCCTCATCATAAGGCACTTCAGGCAAGGAGGTATACAAGTAATGATTCTCAAGATCATAAAACGGGCCTTGCCCATCTGGGCTCTGGACATTACACAAGTACTGAAAATATGCCTCCTCCGCTGTCATATGATCGGAAGTAGGAGGAGCACCACTTGCAGGGTGCACAACTCTAGGAGTATGTGTCGATTGACCACTTTGTGCTAGACCTCGAGACGGGCCCACAACGGAAGTGACAGCAGATGATGCTGTGACGGCACTAACAACTGGAGTTGACGACGCGACACAAATGGTCGGGTTGGTTGGGACTGTTGTAACAGCAGTATGGTGAACTTGGGAAACAAACGGTCCTGTGATAGGGATGATGTTTTGATCCCAAACAGAAGAGGAAGCTGCAGAATTCATAACATCCCTTAAAGATCTATAGCGCGCCGGCACCGTGATACCCAAAGGTGTAACGGTGTAGGGCGTAGAGATGATTGGGGATGTCACCGAAATGGGAGTATCAATACTCGACATGATGGACGGGCCACTCGACACAGGAGAAGTGTCGCCCATATCGGAAGAAGCCATTGGAGATGGGACACCGACAGGAGTAGCGGGAAAATCCTCTTCAGAGGGCTCCCAAACAGGGTTCCAAGAAAATTCGTAGAATTCGTCTTCTGGAGCTCGAGAATTCAACGGTTGGATGCTCGGAACAATGGGAAGAGCATCACAAACCAGTGTTTCAGGGGCAACAGAAGATGGAGACCCTTGGTCACTTGGGACAGGAGACGGAGTTGATGGATCCGCCAGGATGATCAAACAAGGACCCTAAGCAAGCTAACGATAAGAGACCCTACTCAAAACTAAACGCACACAAGATCTAACCAGGTAATGTTATCGCGGCCGAATAAATTTTTAAGACACAGGAACTGAACTTGACCTTTTCATGTTTCAAGAGTCGAGAAAAGGACGAAAAGATGACTCTGTCTCCTTCGAATGTTTAATGAGCACGAAGTGACAAGACGCTCACTTACACCTTTTCTTTTAGGGAGTCCGAAAAGGATCAAAAGTGACTGCTCTGGAGATTCTAAGCAAAGGGTTTACCAAGCAATCCGTAAAACTGCTTATACACCTTAGCAATCGTATGAGAACGAAGGACTTTCCGTACTGCAGTCAATCTTCCCGAATGCTGTGTTCGGTGCGTTACGGCTCACAAGGCGGCAGACTCGGCTTCCTATGGGTAAAGGATGCAAACCTAGTGGAGTCTCCCCATATATACTCGACGGTACGTGGGAGCCCAAATCCGTGCTAGACCACAATTGAATCACGCCAGGAGGAATCACCCAACCTTAATGCAAAAGAAAGAGTGACTAGGTTTAATGACGCCGGAGCACGTCTCTAGCCTAGACCTCTAGATATTTGCATTAAGTTCCAATGCGTTTTTTAAGTAAATTCGGTTTATTTTATGGTTGACCTTGAATTAAGTTTCGATTTCAGGTCCTACCGTCTCACAATTACTTAGATGCAAACTACATGCCAAAGAATACCATTTCGTTCGATGAATTCTAACTACGAGAAGGTTAGAAATTTTTCGATCAAACAAAATGAACACGAGCAATCAAACAATCTAATGCAGCTAATGGCAAGGAAACGAAACTTTTCTTTTGAGAATACAATCAACGAAATGTTCTTTTTCCCTTTTAACTATCGAATGCAAAAGATATTAGTTTGATTCTTTTTTCAATGGCACAAAGCACTTAAAATGAATTTTGAGAGACAACAACACCGAGCAAAAGGAATAAAATCACTCAATGAAAACACAACAAAGTTCCCAAGACACCAAAACAGTTTTCCAAATCAAAGGAAAAACTAAGGCTTGTTCGAGCTATGTAATCTAAGCTCAGCAAGACAAAAAGGAATTCAAACAAGGAGGAAGCAAATCGCTTGGAAAAAAACCAAAAAACACTTCAACAATCACTGAGCAAGTGTAAAAAGCAAATCTAAAGTTGGCTGGTCAAACGAGAAAACAGGATTCCCACGGAAGGCTTGACACACACACGGCCACTAGATGCCCTAGGGCTAGGGTGCGAAATCAATAGAGAAAAGCAATCACCCGGAGGATGGGAGTCAAAACCAATCAAACAAAGATTTAACACATTCCAGCAACTGTAAAAGTCAAGGCAAGATACAAACCATGCAACGAAAGCGAAGAGGAAGGTTTTTGCAAAATCGAAAAGCAAGCAATAAACGAACACTTGCGGAACAAGACTTCGCAAGCAAGTATCTCAAAGCTCAGACAACAGAAATCAAGTCATAAACTAGGTGGAAAGAGCAGGGGATAGTCAAACCAATAGGTTCAGGAGGCAAAATTGAACAAAATTCAATTCTACAGGATCAGCGCGGGTGGCCCTCAGCAACTAGGCGCTGACCAGACAACACGCGTAGCAACTTTGCGCTGTCAGCGCGGAAGTACACGGCTTAAGCGTGCTGGCTCGAAAACAAGGTCAGCGCGACTGTTAAACGTACAAGCACGATGACAGTGAAGTCAAAGAAACAGATACGCGACGTCAGTGCGACTGTTCTGATATAAACCGCGCTGAGGCTAAAAAACAGGTAGAATCAAACCAAAAGCTCCGAGACCAAGGTAATGGCTTTTTAAACAATTAATGCATTTCCCAGAGTGGACCAGGAAATCTAGAAGCAGAGAACTAATCCCCAATCTTTGACAAGAGAAAAACAATCAAACTCAAAAACAAGGATGAACAATAAGAGACACAGGTAACGTCCCCAGCGGAGTCGCCAAATTGTTGGAGAGGTAAATCCCCTCTACGGATAGAGGCGATCCCTACTAGCCCAGAACGGGTCTAGCAACAATCAATCAATGCTACTATGCAAGCTCCTAGTTGCAATTAAAAAGTGGGCAATGCACACCTACTTGGATTCCAGCGCTATTGTTTGATGAAGAGATGCCGCTCTCGCTCCTTTGCTCTGGTCAGTCACGATCCTCCACTATCCTCGTGGATGGACACCTGCACATGCAAAGAGAGAAACAAACACAAGCGTGAAATCTAATAAAAGCAACTATACATCAGTCAGAAAGGATGTAATTCAAATTAACCATTACAAGACAAATGAGAATGGAACCATAACAGTAGTCATCTATCATTTATTAATAAAAAACCAGAGAAAGGTATAACCAATGTTCTGACGTTGAGTCCTTCTCAAGAGGGTCCAGCCAGCAAGTCTCATAAGCATTCACCCTTGGAGGTAGATCTCCCAAGACAAACAATCCTCTCTCTCACACAAGGCAACAAGACTTCACAATCTTCCTTAAGCTCTCTAGCAATCCACACTTAACACACCAACTGCCTATTAGGAGCAGCACTAAATACACTATGAATTCCACTCTGTCAAAAACTATATCCAAAAACTAGCTGCTCATGGCAATGGTAGAGGCTTATATAGGAGAAGGAGTCTCCATGAATGGTGGAAGGATAAGCTTATCTCCAAGAAAGGTGGCTCATATGACGAACAAACATGCCATAGAAGGGAGGGCGACATTCACAAGGCCAACAACCATGTCTGGAGTCATCTAGAAGGCTGGCTGTTAGAACAAACTCGCCCAAACATGATCAGCGCGGGTGTATAACTGGACTGGAGCACTGACGTCGCGTCTTGATAACGGAGGAGACTATGTCAGTGCGACTTAATACAAACAGAGGATGCGCTGGATATGAAATTCGACCAGCACGGAAAACCCGTGTGCTTTCGCGCTGGCAGTTCTTCAGTTGCACTAGAAGCCGCCAGTCAGCGCGGTTATTTTAATAACAGTCGTGATGATGAAATAAACTTTGGCAAAGAGGGTCATTTGGCCAATTCAGAGAGCATGAGCATGATGGATTTGATTTCATGACACAGTAGGGAGACTGACAGGGAGACAGTGACAAATTACTGTGTAACAGTGGGGCATGCTGCATTTTTGACCTAGTGACTGTCTAAAAAATTGCCAAAACTTCTAGGTTTTCTGCAAAGATAGGTCTCAAATATGGAGCCATATCTCTCTATAAATAAATTATTTTAGAAAACTTAGGGAGGTTTGTGTGATTTTTTATGTTATGAACAAAAACCTCCTCCAATTTTTAAAAACACTTTCCAATTTGTTCATAATCCAAGTTTGAATTTGGTAGCTCAACATTTGCAGAAGCACAATGTGCTATCAGCAAAAATACAACATGGTCTTTGAGAGCATGTTTGGAGGCCTTCCTAGAGGATTTTTGGGCTGAAAGTGGTATGGTTGGAAATATTATGATGTCTTCTACACAATGGAGTCATCAAGAACTACAAACACTTTCTCCAAACCACCTAAAAATTCAATCTCCCAAGACTACTCTAGAAGTGCAACATTTCTCCTTTAGAAACTATACTTTTGGCGTTTCTCCCAAATCATAATACATGTGTATAAAATGAAGCACGTTTTTTTTCCCTAATGTATTATTGGCAGAACTCTCGTTCACTTTTGTCAAATTCATATTCCTAACTTCAAAAACCATTTTTGAATTAAGAATGTCCCTATGTGTGGCAAATGATTTGTCTCTTAGAATGATCTCTTGAGAAATGGTGAAGAGATGATCTCATGTACTGAAGTGGGATCCTACTTACTGATACGAACTCCCTTGTTCCTCTTCTGCTCAGTTGTCTTGGATTCCATAGTAAACCTTAGCTTAATGGGAGGGGAAATTAGGGTTTGGTGTAAGGAAAAACAGGGATTTGGGTAGTTTTGGAAATGAAGGAAGATGAAGGGGTTAGGGGGGTTCTAAATTATTGGGAAAATTTAGGAGGTAAGGAGAGATGTCTTATAAAGTTGGAATGAGAAAATGAGAAGCTCTTTTTGGTCTTTAATATCTTGGAAATCGATTTTGTCTTTGGTGAGCTAGTGGGTCCCAGCACATCTTTCAACTTTTGCTTGATGATTGCATCTTCAGAACTTATGAAATCTTTTAACAGGAAAAACAAAATTTTGAAACCTTTATTTCAAAACTCTCATCATTACTACTCCTTTGGGGAAAGGTGACTTTGGTGGTGAAATGGCTGATTTTATTATTTGACCTTATGACCCAATGATGACACAACATGACATGATGAATAGTATGATGACGAAGGTGGCCATGACACTTTTTGAAAAAAGAGATGACCTGACTATGCTAAATAAAAATTGATCATGAAGGCTAAAAGGAGTAGTAATAAACCTAGAAAACTAACTAGTGACCAATTTTTCTATTGAAATTATAAAAATTTGCAAAAGGACCCTAACATAAACTTGGTAAGAGCACATTTGATCAGTGGTGACTAGCAAGATTGATAGACACTAACAACAACCATCACTTGACATTTGGTGTTGGATATAGGAATAAATTTAAATCCTTGAGTATCTCACAATGGATAAAATTATGGGTACTACTCACATCAATAAGAACTATTACCTTTTTCTTCTTGATATATCCTTTTATCTTGAGAGTTTGAGGAGTGGTAATTCCTGCTAATGCATTACAAGATATGGTTAGATTCATTTCTTCTTTCTCTTGGGTTGGTTCCTGGTGTATATCCTCCTCTTTTGATGTTTCTTGTTCCTTTTATTCCTCCCATTCACAACCTATGTAGAATAATTTATTCTCAGCACACTTATGACTTTTAGAGTATTTTCTATCATGACTGTAACAAAGCACTTTTGCTCTTTTTTCCTCCAATTGTTGTGGGGTCAACCTTATAGGTTGTGGAAGAATAGGAGAAGCAACACTTCCATCTTTATAATCGTGAGTGGTATTCCATAATTTTACTTTCAATTTTTTTTTCCACCTTGAATGCCTTCTCCAATGAATCAGGTTTCCAAAGACGAAACTCATGTTGGCTTTTGTCCTTTAAAGTCCCTATGAAGACATCATTCTGATGCTCCTTTGGAATATAAGTTACCCTAATATTCAATTTTTTGAAGTCTTCAATGTGCTCCACCATTGAACCCTTTTGTTAAGATTGATCAATTGGATAAAGAAGGTGTTTCTCTTTATATATTCATAATGTGCTATCATTTCCTTCATAAAAATTAACCAGGTGACAAGTGGTTTACGAGAACAAAGTTGTAACAACCCTGGTAAAAAATCCATGTAATAAAGTTAATAAAGGCAAAATAATAGACATGATTACGAGACATGTATTCCAAGCTGAATGTTGGGAAAAGCATAGTGATGGGGATCACTTGTGATTAATTAATGGCTATGGAAATTGGAAAAGGCAACGACAAAGGCTTTGGAAAGGCATAAGACATTTGTTGGAATTTTATTTATGAAAATAATCGAAATTAGGAGAAAAGGGAGGTGAAAGGTCACAGGTTGCTTATGAGGAGGAAAATGAAGGAAAATAATGGAAAATTGAAGAAAATAGAGGCCTCATTAATAAAAAGGTTTTCCTAAGGATTAGTTTGCATACTTTTGTCAGTTTTAGCTTGGAGCTCTCTACTCTACCCTCTCTCTCGTACTCTTGGACACTTAGAATTTTCTTGTAGCACTCTTATAGGAGTTTGGAATACTTGGAGTTTTGGAGCAAGAAGGAAAAATAAGAGTAGGAAAGTGAAAGAGGACATCGGGATCAACAACTACAACATGTTTTTCTTGTAGGTATCAAGTTGCATGTATGATTTCCTTGCTAGTTTTGGCATGCATGGCATATGCATGTGGTTTCTTGGTTATGATCCGTCACTAACACAGAGAAATGCCTGGATTGATGGTGGATTTGCTTAGCCTTGCCATTACCTGTATATCCATATTGTTGTGGGTGTATTTCCTTTTTTTTTTTGGTTGGTTCTCATGTTCCTTTGGTTGTGGGTTGAGTTACTAGTTCATGGAAGCCTTGGTTGGAAAAACACTATGGAAGCCTTGTAACAACTTGGGTTGAGTTACTAGTTCTGGAAGCCTTGGTTGGAAAAAAACTCTAGAAACCCTTGGTAGCTTGAGTCACTAGTTCTAGAAGCCCTAGTTCGAAAAATGCTCTGGAAGCCCGACAACAACAGTGGGTTGACTTACTAGTGATGGAAGCCCTGGTTGGAACAAACACTCTGGAGCCCTGGACAACTTGGGTAGAGACCAATCTAGTGATGGTTAGTGATGTTCGACCATGAGGTGCAATCACTGGTTGAGGGTTGAGGTGGTTTGGCCTCTGGAAGCCCTGATTTGGTTTTGTTGGATGTTTTCCATGAGATCCCACATTCATGCTTGGAATATAACACAAGGGTGATTGGATGAAAGAAATTTTTGGTGCAAGTCCTAGACTTGGTTTCATTTTTCATATGTTAATAAGAGCTTATTTTCTTTTGTATTTCATAGGTAAATATACTTGTTTATAGGTGATTTTTATAGCGGTTATATCCTTATTATTTCTGTTGGTTATATGTTGGTTATGAGCATGTTTTATGACAATGATGATGTATGGATCTCATCATGTTTTGATTTTTAAATGAATGAAAAATGAATAGATGACCTAATAAATGATAATTCATCTAACGTGATAAGGCATTAATGTTTCTTAGTGATTCTCACATAAGTATGATACCCCTATGCTCAGATATGTTGATATGACTTATAGATTGCATATTTGTGACATGTTTGATGAAATTCCTGTCATGGCTAGTAGGGGTCAAATCAATTCATTGATCATGTCTTTGCATTAGTATGATTGTTTTGATGTTATTTTTCGTTTATGGAATTTTCATGAAGTTCTAGGCAGTGGCCTCAGTCTTGGACCTGAAAAATTGGCACAAAATCTGGGGTCACTGGCTCCGAACTAGTTGAAAAAGTCCCCAGTTGCTTGCATGCCCTTACTATGGGAGATATTGGAGGGTCATAGTCGCATGCATGCCCATATCATGGGAGCGACTGAGGCTATAGTGCAGTGAAATTTCAAGCTACCTCAGGGGTTGGTCACCTGGAAGGGTTGGTTAGCTCCTGAAAGTTCTGCAACATGTGTAGAAGGCCAGATTAGTTATGTTTTGTTGATTCCACTTCCTTAAATGTACATGGGGAGTTGAATCAAATCATTGTAGCCTCTTGTTACATGTTTACCCCAGCGAACTAGTTAAATTGGGTAAATGTGGGATGATGCTAAAGAAGGTGTCGCTCTTTGTATCTTCATAATGTGCTATCATTTCCTTAGTAAAAATCTACCAAGTGACAAGTGGTTTACGAGAACAAATCCATCTATACCATACAAATTGATTGGGTTCTAAATATGAAGATGCAATACGTAACTTTTGTGAGGGTTTCTCATCATGTAGATCAAACTACTGCTCCATTTGTAGTATCCATGTTACCGAATCCTTGCCATCAAACTTCCTCATATTGATCTTTGGAATGTGGCAGGTCTTCAACCCAGACTTATAGTATCTAAAATCATGATTAATATACCTTTTGTTCTCATCATGAGTTTCATGGAGTACCTTGTCGCCATTAGGAAGCATTTCTTGTAGAAACTTTGTCAAGCCTTCCATTTATTCTTTTAAACCATCCTTCAAACCTTCCATTTTTTATTCTAAAGCATCCATGTTCTCTTTTAAACCATCCATATTAACATTCATCATCTCTTCCAATTTATTTTTGGTTACTCTTTGTGAGGGTGAAATTTGTTGCACTTGGTTTTGTAATTTTGATACATCATGTTGCATTTCCTCCTCTTCTTCATGTGTCATAGAAGAGCTTTCTAGTTGGTTATTAGGTGTGTCCAATTTTTGTTTTGAGGAATTTTGGAATCAAACAATGATATCTATACTTCTCTATTCTCTTTGAATTACTTCAAACTGATTTTTCAAACAAAAGTTATGCAAAATTTAAAAAAATTACATACCTTTTTCTTATTTTTTACGAGCTTGATATTGAAATTGTTGTATCTCTATAATTTCGGATTTCCAAGATCTCAAATTTCATCCTATGGTAGCCCTATGCGTATTCTTTCCACCCCCATAAGTAAGACCAAGATTGGAATCATCAAGAAATATTTATTCCCAAAATCTCACAATGACCTGATTATTGACTAGTTCAACATAGAAAACTTGTATGAAGTGCCACGTGTCATTGTTTTGGCTTTCGACCCTGAAAATGACACATGAAAAACTATCGTCCGTGAAATTTCATCCAATTTTAACCAAATTCAAATCTGATGCTTAGAGAGAAAGTTATAACGATTTTTCTTGGGTCACCTATTTGAGATTGAATTCTTGAGCCTACAAAAACCCTAACTTCCTCTGATAATATCTCAAAAAATATAGCGAACCAATATTTGAAATTCATACACGAAGTTCACTAATATTTCAGCTCTATGTGGTTGTAAATTTAGCTTCTTACACCTAGTATAAAAAACGTTATAGAGAAAATTCCAAGATGACCTGTTTGAAAAAGAAAAAACCTAGAATCCAAAGCTCTTATACCAAATGTTTTGCAACCAACTCACAAAATAGAAGAAAAGATAGACCAACGACTTAAAAATTAGCCTCTTTGAGGGGGAAACCTCCTTTACATTACATAAATGAACAATTATTGGATGATACAAATGATAATACCTCTTTGTTATATATAGGAGTCTAAGGGGTCACAATTACTATTAGAGCCTACATAACTATAATAATGTAAGGGCACAACAATAACAATAGTGGGATTCTATGGGGCACAACAATAAAAACATGGGGGATACATGAGCACAAAAATAACAATATGGGACTACACTAAAAATAACAATATGGGGCTACACTAAAAATAACAATAAGGGGAATACACAAGTATTATAGGGACCTAACATTCAACATTTTTGGGACCCCATCTAGATTCCAATTTCTCCAACCACTTGACTCATGCCATTGTGAAAATTAGGTGAGGGTGACTATCCATGTTTGGATAATATATTTTTGCAGAGGTCTTAGGGAATGTTCCTGACTTAAAGGCGAATTTACAAGGAGGAATTGTCCCAAAGATTTATATTACTTCCATTGCTAGGAATCCAATTGATGTGCTCCATGATAAGAGATGAAGAGGATTGAATCAATCTCCAAATTGGGGAACCCTACATACATGATCTTTTTAATTAATCAAAGATATGTCCCTACTAATACTTGGTTGAAATTAGTTGAACCCACCAGAGATATAATTATGTATTCAACCTCTATAAGAGCTTTTCTCCCATTGCAATATTAACCAAGGATGGATCTATGATTCTGAATCCTCCATGAGGCTTGGGAGCTTGTATGTTGTGCCAATTAACTAGACGTTTTTATTTTTCAAGTGACTCCTTCCCATAAGAACTTCCTGAGGTAAGCAAATATACATTGAACACCATATTTCAGCACCAAGAGGGAAGATAACTAAGAGACAAGATTTGTCAATAGGACTTCCTTTACCAAAATAGTTCACCTTACTAGGTTAAGCCAATGAGCCCCCCATTTCCCCATCTTGGCTTTGATTTTGTCCAAAATGTTTTGCCAATTTTTAGGACAAGGTTTTCTAAGTCATATTGGAACCCCTATATATTTTAACTCCTTCCAATCCTCAGTTACTTTATAGTCCAAAACATCTTCTATTTTCTTATCTTTTGAAACCGAGGTATTCCAAGTAAAGATATAGCCTTTTGCAGCAATGGTGAGCTCCCCTGAAGCGGATATAAACTTGTCCAATGTGAATTTGATTCATTTTGATATTAAGATGGAGGCCCCTCCTAAAATATTGTACCATCAACGAATTGGCCATGATTGATGCTTCTGGTTCCTTCAGTGTATCTGATGTCTGAAATATGAGAGGATGATATTTCATGCTCCAAATTCCAGCTTAGGGAGTCTTCTACTAAAATATATAGAAGTGGGGAAAGAGGGAATCCCTGCCTAAGGCCTAAAGAGGATTTGAAGAAGCTAGCTGCATCCAAGGAGAGGAAATACAAAGAGAAAGCCATTGGATAAACTCCCCATCAAACCCCATCTTCACCATGACCTTGTATAAGAAATAATGCCTCACTTAGTCAAATGCATTTTCCATGTCTAACTTAATGATCATTCCTTAGTCCCTTATTCTCTATCTAGAATCCACTGCTTCATGGATTAAGATTATATTGTCAAATATTTGTTTTCCTAGGAAAAACCATCCTTGATTGAATAAGGTTATATGAGGCAGGAGTTTTTTGAGACGTAGAGCCAAAATTTTTGAAATAATTTTGTAAGAAACATTGCAGAGAGAGATTGATTGAAATTGAGAAAATGAGGAGGGGTTCGTTTCTTTGGGAATTAAGGATAGGAAGGAGGAGTTAATGATTCCACCAATACAAAGGCACTTGAGGGAGTAACCAATCAATCTACAAAGGTTTGGTCTAATAAGGTCCCAAAAATCTTGAAAAAAGGAAGAAGAGAAGCGGTCATGACCATGGGCCTTATCTGGATGAAGAGCGAAGACCACATTCTTAATTTCTTTAATCGAAGGAAGCCTAGTAGATGGGCATTCATTTCTTTTGTGACGAGATTTGGCACCCTTTATAGCATATATTCTACATCTACAGGATCCCCATCATTGTCTTCTTGATAAAGTTTTTGTTAAATGGGAAGTGGAAGCATCTTTAATTTCTTGAAATTCAGTGATTTGTTGTCCTTGAACCTAGATCTTTGAAATATTGTTCATCCTCTCTTTGAATTTTGCTTGCTTGTGGAAAAAAATGGTATTTCTATCTCCTGCTTGAAGCCATACACTGCTGGATTTAAGCCTCCAATGTTCTTATTCATTCTTCAAGAGTTGATGGTAAGTATTGAAAGTGTTTTCCTCTTCCTGCATGTTCTCCTCTGATACTAGATTACATTCCATTCTCTCTTGAATGTGAGCCAACTGCTGTTATATTTCCCAAATTGAATGATGACTCTCAGTCCTCCCTTTTTTTAACCAACCGTTGATGGGGGATTTTAACCTTTTAATCTTGGTTTCCCATACTATAAAAAGACTTCCCTCCACCCATTTAGGCCAGGAGGAGTTAACCATGTCAGAAAAACCAGGATACTAGAGCCATAAAGGGGAAAATATAAAGGGAATGGGACCAAGATTCTGAGGGGCTTGGAGCGAGAGGCGAATAAGGTAGTGATTAGATCCATACTAGGGGATAATAGAGGAGAGAAGGATAAAATTCGATTCAAGGAAGGAATCAGAGAATAAGAAATGATCCAGGTGAGTAGCTATAAATCCAGGCATGATATTTTGTTATTCTAGGATATGTGAATCGGGAGGGCTTGACATCATAGAGCTTAAGAGAATGAATAAGATCCTCCATGTTTTATTTGAAGGGATCCTTGAGAATGGACCCTCCTCTCTTCTCTTTTTGGTTTAGGACAACGTTAAAATCACCCCCGATTATACAATTTGAACCATATTTGGAGTCTCTAAGAGCCATAAGTTATCACCAACAATCTTTCTTTTCAGGAAAAATTATAAGCATGTTTAAATTAATGAATATGCATAAATTATTTATAGAGGAACACCTAAAGGAGGTTGCGATCTAGTGGGTTGTCTTTTAAACTCTTATTAGATGTGCTTGATTTGGGTCCTAAAGAGTGAAAATATATCTAGAAGCTCCATAAGAGTCAACTATCTATGTGTTGCTTTGATTCCATATTTTATTTTTCTTCAAAGAAATTTCGTTCTCCCCCAATTTGGTCTCCTGGAAGAGGGAGATTGAGGGTTTTTCCTTTGAGATCAATGAATTTTCTTCTTCAATCCTTTTTTCTGATCCAAGGCCCCTACAGTTCTAGGAGATTATATTCATCATTTGCTTGTGGAGGAAGATGTCCCCTTACTGAAGCCCGTCGCATATCATTTTTTTGTTCCTTTGCTATCTAGATTGACCAACTGATGAGGGATTGTATGCTAGAATCCAAGCTCCTTATCTTTTTTAGTTTTCTCCCTTCTAATTTGTTGGTATGATTTTCTTCTCGATTTACAATTTTTCCTTGCTAGCTATTTTTCATTTTCTTTCTCCTATTTCTTTTTCGACAAAATTGGCATTAATCGTTGGTCTTGTAACCTATTTTGAAGAAAGAAATTCATCCTCCTCTTCTTTGGATTATTCCTCTGCACTACTTCTTTGACCATCAGGAAATGAAGGGATCTCAGGTTGCGATGAATCTTGGCTTTGGGGGGGATCATATCTTGTTTTTGGGATTGGTTTAGTGATTTTTGGGGGGCCTCTCCTTCTAGTGTCGCTTGGAATCGCACCAGCAACACAAGTGCTACGGGGGAGATAGAAAGCCTCCTAGAGACAACCTCTGGGTTGATTGTAGACAAGTGCCTAGGACATCTTAAATAAAGGAGTGCTTGAAAGGTTATATGTGGGGGGTTTGCAGCACTCCAATAGTCACATAATGAAAGATAATAAGGGGGCTCGGTTCATTCCTCCAAAGGTATGAGTTATGTATTTAAGTTACTTCCTCACACATGCAGTTCCGAGGAGTATCACATAAAATAGTAGAGGGTGATTACTTCAAAGGGTCTTATAGCTTAATAAGCTTGTAGATTAAATGAGAGAGGATTAGGAGAAAGCATAACTCATCATATAGAGCCCAATGCATCCATGATTCTATATTGAACACATAGAGCTGCAAGCCATGGGAAATTCTAAACTTGTTTGAGTTACAAGCATAGATAATGGACTGAAGAGAGGATGGGTGTTATGATTCATATTGAGCTGTTTGAAGATATAACTTCAACCCTTTATACATGCATTATGCATTAATAAAGAAACACATATGGATATGTAAGGAAGCATGAAATAATTTCTAGCATCTATTATAACATGAATGCAGAGAAGAATATGAACATAATGGAATTAAATAGGAGGATAACATACTGTAATACTAAGAAGGGGGAATCACCACCATTTCTTTGATAGTTTGAAAGATCTGCATGTGTAAAGTAATACAGTTTGAAATAGAAGTCATTCACTTACAGATTTACGAGCCAAATTGGTATCACAGAGTTCAGACCCATCGGGTGAGAAATTCCAAAACCTGGTATAATATTGCTTCCCCCTATTTATAAGAAGAGGGGGAGTTGGAATAGATGTTACAAAATATCTCAGCCAAAGGCCAGCTGTCTGATGTACTAGCTGCCTCAGCCTGTGATAGCTCCTGCTACCTAAAAATATTATAATGGGGATCTACTCCCTTTCTTGGAAATAAATGATCACTACAGAACTAATGGAAGAAGGAGGAAAAATTAAAGACGAAGGAGGACGTGTCCCCTTGCTGTTCCAGTGGAGGCCCCTGATCAAGGCACATACCTGCCATGATGCGTTCCACTGTTACTCGACCAACTTCTGTTAATTCTGCCTTTACTGCGTGAATGACCAGTTCTGTGGAATGGGGAGTGGGTCGCTGCAAGTTCCTGTCTCGGAAGTCCTTTTTTGTGTAGAGGAGTGAGGCTTGATGCCAAGTCATTAAGTTTTCGTGAGCCTCCCATACTAGTTTAATGTTGCCCATACTCTATTTAATATCACAACTACTGACCCATTCGCCTTAAGAGCTTTGCAAAACACCTTTTGACACTCTAATGCACCTAGGGATGTGTTTATGATGTAACCATAATTCCTTCAAATGCAGGCCTTTAACATTGAAGTATTGTGAAACCGGTGCTCTTATATTTCCCCTTAGGCCTCCTTTGATATAGCCCACCTTTCCTCTGTTTTTTTTCATATAACCAAGGGCTGAGACCGGGGGCTTAGCCTTCGGGTGCTAGAGCCTTTGAAAACCTTTGCTGGATCCTTTTTCCTTTGTTACATGAAATCTCGCATATCAGTGCTTTATAGTGGTCTACCTTTAGCTTTTCCCCAAGACACCCGTGATCACCGATCTGTGGGATAGAGTGATGAATAAGCATGTGACTTTTGAAAGTGATGGACCCAACATCCCTATAACTCCATTGTATAAAATATCGCGTCAAGGGAGTTCCTGCATATCGCAATTGCGATTCAGGAAGGGAATTCAACAGAAGAATGATTTTTTCTGTGTGTGATTGTCGTTGCCAATTTGGGGGGGGTGATGTCACCACTGCCACATGTCACCCTGAAATGCCCCTAAAGGACCCCTTGAAAATGCTGAATTTGCGTGCCATGTGTCACTCGTACTACCATGTCACTATCATACTGCCACGTGATTGATGACGTCAGCTTTCATGTCATACATATGGGCTAATGGGATTGTGCCACGTGGCCCCTTGGAAGAGAGAGAAAGGGAGCCACCCATTCTTGTTTTTGCATGCATTTCCTTTGTTAAATAATTTCGGCCTTCCTCGATGATTTAACATTGAGGGCCTAAATTATCGGTGATTTGCACTATCAACATGTTTCAACCCCCGCAATTCCTTAAGGATGGCCCATTGTGAGATTGCAGGACTATGGGATTGCAGGACTGTGGGATTGCAGGACTGCGAGACTGTGGGACCACGGGACGATAGGACTGCGGGACTACGGGATCATGAGACTATGGGATGCAGATTACGGGACTACGATATCATGGGAATGCGAGATTTTCTGTGCCTGGGGCCCTCCAATGTGCTCTTCTTTCATTTCAAGGCAACATAACCCCCATCTTCAAACTGCTCTAACTTCTGATCTAGAAGTCCATTTTTGGACTTCCATATATCCTTGGAAAGCTATTTCAGATAACTATGCAATGGGTATAGTCTAATTTAGCATTGAAAGCTTTTGTGGATTTGGAAATGGCTTCAAACTTCACTTCTCTTGTGTATTCTAGACAACTGATAACTGTTGAAGTAGTGAGTGACAACACCTTCTATGCTTGTTGATATAACTACATAATGAGACCCTCCACTTCCAGAGCCTTTTTCTTGGGAGGTTCCACCTATTGTGGATCCTAGGGTGACTGTGCTTTGACCACCTGCAAAGGAGATTTTTCCTGCGGCTTGGGCTATAGGTTGCTGTTGGCGATTTCCTCCTTTTCTCCATTTTTTTGGTTGCCTTTGCTCATTTTTCTCATCTAGATTCTCTTACAAAGTTTGCGATTTAGGTAATGCCCTCGCGAAATGCCCATATTCATGGCACACTTTGCACTTGAATGGTAATTGATCATAATCCACTTCTTGAATATGAGACCAACTACCCATTGAAAGGTTGGTGATAGTTAATAAGCCTTTGTCCAAATCGACCTTGATGTAGATACAGGCACAGACAAAAAGACCATCTCTAGGTTTTCCACAATCTATATATTTTCCTAACACATTCCCAATCAACATGAAAGTAGCATCGTTCCAGCAATGGAGAGGCAAATAAGGGAAGGCTTAACCTAGAATGGTATTGCTTTAGGGATATTGCAGTTTGGATTAAATTTAGCGTTCCATCTGTCTAAGTATAGGATTTGCGCTCCCATAAAATATGGGCCACTTCTATAGATGGTATCATGATCAACCTTGTTTTAGAAATAAAAAAGTGAATAAACCCTTACCACAAAACAAAGACACGACTTCTCCTTTAATCAATGGTTTCCAGTTCTTTTCAATCTAGCTACAAATAGATTAAGGAGAGGGCCAAGGACCCATGAGCTGGCTAATAAGACCCCGATCTGCGAGTTGGAGAGCTTGAATCCTAGCATGAGGCACATTGATCTCAATCTTGGGAATGCCATCAAGTTTTTTCACAAATCAAGAGGGTTCTTGCTTCTGGAATTTTGGATTAGAGTTTACCAAATAATTGAATGCCTTAATCTCTCTGGCAAGGGAAAAATCGAGGGTTAGTGCAGCCATGGAGGTTGTTCAACGGGGATCGAGAGCGATGAGGCCAAAATCAGAAAGGATGAGGGCAGAAAAGAAGGAGGGGAGTGAGGGGGAAAATGTGAGTGAATCTATAGCCAACATCAGCTGACAGGACTCAGGCCCGAGCTACAGAATGAAAGCAGGAGAAGAAGTGCCATAATAATATTATCACAATCCATATTTTTGACTAAGGAACGACATTGTCTATAAATCATATTATTAAATTGATAATATAGGATTTTTAAGTAGATTCTACCTAGTTTTGGATTAATCATGTGATGGTTTTGAAAAAGTGGATTTGGTTGGTTGCAGATGCTTAAAGGATGGACATCATCACATGACCTCTTTTGGTGTGCTATTACTCTCGAAGCCATGATATGTGATTCCTATAATTTTTTTTGGCTCTTGAGCATCTGGTCTTTGACTGATGCTCAAGAAGGAAAGTAATGAAAGAGCCAACTCGATAAAAAAGAAAGTCTAAAGACGTTATGACAATTTAGAAATTAATGTAATGAGTTATATTTTGAGATACTGATGTAACAACATCGATATTATTCTTTCATAGAATAGATTTGTATGCTTTCATAAAGTATACTTTCAATGCTTTTGTAGAATAAGATTTCAATGCTTATCTAGAATAAGATCCTTGTTTTCAAAATGTAGATTTACATGAATTCATGAACTAGAATTTCATAGACTGTTTTCATTGCTTCTAAATATTTTGATTGTTGTTCATGGATAATTATTTCATTTCATTCCATTTCATATGCTTTCATAGAATAGGTTCTATTTACTTTCATAAAATTAATACTTTATTTCTTATTATTCATAGACTAGAAATTTTCTTTTGAAAGTTGATTAGCACATATAGTGTAGTGTACTTCACAAGTTTACTTACCTGGATAGATACTTCTATGCAATGTAATTTAAAAGCTAATTGAATTACCTAACAAGCTGAATTTGAGTATTATTTGGAATCCTTTGAACATGCAAGATAACATGAACCCAATATTACTTAGTTGTTAGACATGATGCATTTGTGGTGAAATTTTCATTAGTTAAAAAAAATTGATTCAATTGTACAAATTACAAACTTTATGTAGATGCCACGACCTCTACACTAAGTTTTAGAGGGCATATGATATCTCATTTAGAAGGATTATCCATTATCTCAAATGGATATTTTATAGAGTTTGATTTTGTTTCCTAGTTTATGAGGTATTGTTGATGAAGTCACATAAGTTTGTAGAAAATATGCCTATGCACCCCTTGTGTTTCATAAAGTGTTTCCCAATTCACAAGCTACAAAATATCAAGTATTTTATCAACAAGAACACATATTTGATACACGAAATGGATATTTGACAAAATCTGATTTCATCCCCCATAGTAAAAGTTAATAATAAATTATAACTAGAGGCATTTTATGGTGCAAAATGACCTGATTTGATTTTATTAGGTTATTTCCAAGCATTCAAGCTATTTAAAATAATTGTTTTAAATATTAATTAGAATATTTTCCACTTTGTGTTAGATTTTTCCATTGGGTTCAAGTTTCTTGGTTGTGAAAGGACAACCATGGGCAAATCTCTAAAGAAGGAAAGGGTTCAAGAACTTGAAGACATAAAACCACAAATACAAGAGTAAAACCTTGAGTTGAGAAGGAGTTTGCAATTCTCTAAAAATGAGAATCAAGAGCTGAATACATATTGTTCCCAATGGAGAAATTCTCATGAGAACCATTAAATAGTCGTAATTGAGTTGCAAGCCAAGGAAGAGATTTTGGAAAAATTCCAAAATGGTGAAGGATTGGAGAAGAATGAAGAATATACCATGCAAAGCAGACTATCATCTATCACATATGTTTAAACCATGAATTAGGTCATAATTGTTAGTAATTCACCAAGTTTAATGTCCCTTATTAGTACATGCCACCAATTATTAGAAATACTGTGATGTCTGTTACTAATATCAACCAACGATTCTTAAAAATTCTCTTGCACAGATTTGTATTCAAATATTTGGAATGCAAATAAAAGAGAATTTTCTTTGCAATAAAATGAAGGAACCAACTTAACCATAATTTTTCCCAATAAAAATTTCATAGAAAACCCAATCAATTTTATTATACTAATTTTAGAAAATTACATGCAATTTATTTGATTGAAATTAGTAACTGCTACAATAATGGCATGACTAGTTCTTCCTAGCATAAATTTGGCCTTCAAACTTTTAATTATTTATTGAAATAGCACAAAATATTTGAAAATAAACTTAGTTGCTACAATAACATGACCTCTCCACAAATAAACTTAGTTGTTGCAATAACTAGGCCTCTCCATGAATAAATTCAGTTGTTGCAATAACTCAATATTTCCACCAACAAATCCTGTGGCTGCAATAACTCAATCTATCCAAGAATAAATTCAATTGCTACAATAACCTTCCCTCTTGACAATTAAATTCAGTTGCTACAATAACATGGCCTCTCCACAAATAACGTTAGGGTCCAACCCTAACCCCTTTATTTATGCAATAAGCCCACGGGCCTATTCTGAGTCATAGTTAGTTAGAGAGTCAATAAAGTCTGTAAGCAGTTATCCGTATTAATAATAATTGTAAGTGGCTGACCCGCATTATATAAAAAGGACCACAATTTGTTATAAACGTGCTATAGTTAATAAATAAAGTGGTTAACCCATGTTATGCAAGGGACCACTAGTAGTTAGGGTTTTGGATGTCATTAAGCTATAAATAGTCTTAGATAGTAGGGGAAGGATCATTGAGTCTTATTGTAATTGATCTCTACTCTGTTGGAGGTTGCCACCTTGAAGAGGCAAGTGAACATTATATTCTTCTTCTGAATACTAAAATATCTTTTTAGCTTATCTCATTTCAAGTGATATTTCTGTGTTTCAGGTTCTATTGTTTCGTATTGCTGGTATTCTGGTTTTTGTGTAGGTCAAGAACATAACAAGTGGTATCATAGCACTTTCTAGGGCCAGCTGTACCTCCAATTTTTGTAGATTTTTTTAAGGCTAGAGATGTGTTCCAGTGTCTTTAAACCATTATATCCATCATTGAGTGCATAAACATGCTGTTGAAAATGGAAACAAGAAATTGCTAAAAATAGAAGTGCTAAAAATAACAGTTTGGGTACCAGTGTTGGATTGGGTAACAGGGAATGAAAAATGGAAGTGCTAAAAATAGCATTCTATTTTTAGCAGTTCAAGATGAATTCCTAATTTTAGTCAGTCCGTAGACTAAAAATATGAAGTAAAATTTGAATTTGTTATTAACAACAATTTCTAAATTAATTAGTTAATTCATCTTGAGTTAATTAGTTAAGGAAAAACAAACTTGAAGTCTATGTGAGAACATGCAATAATTTATCTATTAATTGAGGAATTTATCCATCAATTAAAGAGATAAGGATGAGTTCTAATTTGAGTAGTAATTAGTTGTCTCAGTTAACTGAGTCAAGTCCAGTTATAATTGATTTAAACAATTTGTTTAAATTAAGTATGTTCAGTTAGTTGATGCATGCTTGCATATCACTGCTGCACTTCAGATAACTGAATATTCTCTCATGAATGCCAGTTCAGACAGAGACCCAGTTGAGATTAAAGAAGGGACAATGTACTATCAGTTGGTTGAATATTTTTACTATAAAGGAAGCTCATCCATGATGAGGATTTATCTCCTTCAGGACTGTGTAGATGGATCAGAGGTTGATGAGGGTGTGAAGAGGCCAATTCATACAAGTGGCAGCACTGGATCCCAATCAGAATTGCACAAAGAAATAGGAGGCTTGGAGGGCAGACTAGAGGTTAGATAGAGGCCTTTGATTGTCTGTGAGTAGCAGAGGTATTGCAGAGAGAGAAGGATAGTTTTTGAGCTGATTCTTTTTGTAATACTGGCTATATTTCCACTTGTATGATAATACAAAGTTGGGGTTTTAGGCTGACGCTTTCCCTGGGTAAATTATTATGTGTTATGTGTGATTGATTCCTTCTTATCAGTTATATGTGTTCTTATTGATGTTACTCATGTTTGATCAAAGCAAAGGTGATCAAAGTGGAGAACAATATACTAGAGGAGATTTCAAAGTTTTGAGTTTTGGGCCGAGAGTTTGCAAAGCAGATTTGAAAATTTATATACAAAATTTTCAGAAACAAATAGTAGACTTGGATTCCTTGTGGAAAAATACACAAAATAAAAAAAAAAAACAGCTAAATCGGAGTTCGGATGAGGGAGATATTGCTGATTTAAAATCAGCTCTTTTTCCAGAAAATTTCATGACAGCGGGAAAGTGGAAATAGATTGGTGTGCTAGCCAAGAACCTGTACGCACTCGAGGTACAAGATGCATGCAAAGCCTTGAGTAGAAAGGCAAAGGTTAGATACTTGGTGGTTGAGAAGGAGAGTAAATTACCTCTCAACATGCAGCGCCATAAGAAGTCTCAGACGATTGTGGAGGAGCCACGATTGGTGTAGCAACTTCAGGAGGTTGTGGAGCAGCCACAACAGGGGAAGCTGCGAGGAGATTGAGTAGAGACATCTACTCATGCAGAGACCTCCAGTAGGGGGAAACTTTGAGCTAGGTGGGCAGAGGGATCACATGCAGCCATACCTCTATGTAGGAGGTGGGGCGATGTGGAGTGATCATCCCAAGGAGGAGGGGCAAGATCCTTGAGGTACCCAACCTCTTTGATTCGACTTTGCTATGGGAGCCCTGATGAGGAGTAGCAAAATTGACAAATTGGTTAGAGACATATGCGGATGGAGTGGCAGAGAGAGCTATAGTGCAGTAATCCCAAGACAGCGCAGAGCTATCAGGCTGCAGCAATGCGAGAGGCACAAGTGTGTTGCACCAGTGCAAGATGGCGTAGAGAGGTGTGCAACGGTGAAAGATGCATGGAGTGTTGTAGAAGCTCAGAGGTCGGAGAGGGAGCACTTGTCAGCAACAGGTAGAGCTTCAACATCAGAGTATGTTTCTAGCCCAACAGAGAGGTCAGTGGGGAGTTTTTTTTTGTTCCGAGAGTTGTTGGAGCAACCACACTTGGTAGAAGTGTTGCATGCAAAACATTCTAGAGTTACATGATCGAGTTTGAGTTGAAGCCTTTCTTGTTGAGAGGGAGTGTTGAAAATGGAAACAAGAAATTGCTAAAAATAGAAGTGTTAAAACTAGCACTGCTAAAAATAGTAATTTGGGTACCAGTGTTGGATTGGGCAACAAGGAATGAAAAATGGAAGTGCTAAAAATAGCATTCTATTTTTAGCAGTTCAGGATGGATTCCTAATTTTAGTCAGTCCCTGGACTAAAAATAGGAAGTAAAATTCGAATTTGATATTAACAACAATTTGTAAATTAATTAATTAATTCATCTTGAGTTAATTGGTTAAGGAAAAACAAACTTGAAGTTTATGTGAGGACATGCAACAATTTATCTATTAATTGAGGAATTTATCCATCAATTAAAGAGATAAGGATGAGTTCTAATTTGAGTAGTAATTAGTTGACTCAGTTAACTGAGTCAAGTCCAGTTATAATTGATTTAAACAGTTTGTTTAAATTAAGTAAGTTCATTTAGTTAATGCATACTTGCATATAACTGCTGCACTTCAGATAACTGAATATTCTCTCATGAATAATTCATGCATGTTAGTTCAGACAAATTCCCAGTTGAGATCAAAGAAGGGATAGTGTACTATCAGTTGGATGAATATTTTTCCTATAAATGAAGCTCATCCATGATGAGGATTTATCTCCTTCAGGACTGTGTAGTTGGATTAGAGGTTGATGAGTGTGTGAAGAGGCCAATTCACACAAGTGGCTGCACTGGACCCCAATCAGAATTGCGCAAAGAAATAGGAGGCTTGGAGGGCAGACCAGAGGTTAGATAGAGGCCTTTAATTGTCTATGAGCAGCAGAGGTATTGTAGAGAGAGCAGGATAGCTTTTGAGCCGATTCTTTTTGTAATACTGGATATATTTCCACTTGTATGATAATATAGAGTTGGGGTTTTAGGCCGAGGCTTTCCCCGGGTAAATTCTTCTGTGTTATGTGTGATTGATTCCTTCTTATTAGTTATATGTGTTCTTATTGATGTTTCTCATGTTCGATTAAGCTTCCGCTAAATTGGTTGTAGAAGTAGATCTTGTATTTTGCTTTAGTATATTGCATTATCAGGCGATCTGCAGTGGGAATTTCTACATGGTATCAGAGCTAGCTGATTTGTAGAAAAATTCTACACATGCATATTTAGGGAGGCAAGCACGCATGAACTACAAGAGGTGGTCATGCTTGTTGGAATCCATTGTAACCCCTGTGGGTACCCCTTCGAGTAGTAGCACATTAAACATAATTGTGCACATACTACACTTCCACGTACCCTTGGGTATATCAGAAGCCCCCTAGGGTAACCTGAAACATAACCTTAGATAAGTCGTCGGCCATCTTGCTGCTACAGTACACTAAGAATAACACTTGAGGAGATTACTCACATGTACATAGGGTAGTCAGGTAGTACGAATAAGGGTACGATTGATCCTCCTTAGTTAGCGATCTAACATATTGGGTCGTGTATTATTGTTGGACCCCTGTGTATATTGTGATATGTATCACCTGATAGTCCTTTGAGACAGTAGTTCCCTCAACGATCTGAAGATCACCCCCTAGCTTTTCGTCTCGATCAGATCTAGTTGTTGGGGTTCGGGCGCCGCCATATTGATCAGATTTAGCCGTAGGGGTTTTCACAAGCGCATATCATACTCTTTGTGTAGTGAGGGTTTTGTACAACATAGTCCAGATCAGGTTGTCACAACACATTTTTCAGTACCAAGACCTTGGGGTTTCTATTACTACAATATAGGCCCAATTTTTGCAAGATATTTGGCAGTATCAAGCTTTCTGTAACTCGACAACTATAGTATTGATAAGTTGGGAGTACAACTCCTTTAAGAGTAAAAAAATAAAAATAAACTACAATAAAATAAAATAAAATAAAGTTTGAGGCCATCCCAGGATGCTTGCAAGAGACTTAACCCATAATATTCAGGACAACAAGCTAGTCACAATGGTACCATTCGCTTGTAAGCCCCCAATTTTCTAGTGGTCCCAATTTTTTCCTGACGTGACTTCAAGTGACCCATGCAACTCGAATCCTAAGCTTTCCCTCTTTCCAAGCATAATACTCGTAAGTAAGCTCAAAAATTTGATCATGGCTTATGTATGCTCGGTACTATATCTAAATTTTGTGAAAAGGGAAATCGAGAAGGTAAACAACCTTGAGAAAAGATTCAATGAATTCCAAGACAAAATTATTGACCAAATCTCAAAACTAACGGATGCTATAAATGCGTCTCGCGAACTCATGAGGGAGGAGCCTAGTGTTGATGCACACATAAAAGGATAATCTAACCATCATATTCACTTCCATGGAGTTCAACACTCTTCAAGCCACCAGACACCCAAGCTAGACATGTACAAATTTGATGGCTCTAACCCTGAAGTATGGGTAGCATAAATGGAACAATATTTCTTGCTTAATGATATTTGCGACGATGGAACTAAACTACATGTTGGAGCCCTTTACTTGGACCAAGAGAGATGGAAGTGGTGGAAGTGGCATACAAAATGTTATCCAGGGAGGGAAACTTAGAATATGTTCTCAAAATCCATATGTGACCGCTTTGATCTGGAATCCCATTTTTTGGGTCGTCTCACTAAGCTTAGGAAAAAAGATATAGTAAAGGACTACATTGCATCCTTTAAAAAATTGGACATTAGAGCTGAAGGCCTTGGAGATGAATTTTACTTGTAATGTTTCATCAATGGCCTAAAGGTATCCATCCAAGCCCATGTCTGAATGCATCACCCAACTACTTGGTTGGACGCATGCCACAAGGCCTTATATGTGGAAGTTGCCTTAAATGCCCAGTCCAATCGTCCAAATTTCATCACTAAGGCACATTCCACCGAGGATCCGGGCCCTACCCAAACACTTAAGATTCAAAAGGTGTCACTGGAAAAAATGGCTGAATTAAGGAAACAAGGATTATGCTGCTATTGTGATGACACATACTCCCCTTGACATAAATCCAAGGAACCAAAATTCTTTCAAATTGATGCTATTGATAACAACTCAGCATATGAAGCTCCATCCCCTAAGGTGCCTGAGGAAGAAGTGGGTGAAACTAAAACTGATCCAGAAAATGATCTCACAACTACGCCAGATGAGTTAGTTATATACCTACATGCCTTGGCTAGAATTTCTTCACCCCAGACTCTCAAAATCCATGGTTTTATTAAAAGTCAGCCAATAGTGGTATTGATTGATAGTGGCAACACTCATAACTTTGTCCTTAAGAGAGTCGTAGAAGCTGTTCATTGCTTTGTACAGGTGGTATCTAATTTCCAAGTCCTTATCGCTGATGGGGGAACCATGAAATGTGAAGGATGCTATGAAAATATTAAGCTTTAGATCGGAGGTTACCACCTAGAAACCCACGTTTCCATTGAAATGGGTGGTTGTGACATTTTCCTTTGTGCTGAATGGATTTTCACACTAGGCCTTATCACAATGGATTTCCAGGAGTTATATATGAGCTTTAATTAGAACGACCACACACATACATTGAGGGGACTCTAGGTAGGTGTTCCTACTATCATCAACTCACATCGAATGGAGAAGCTTTTAAAAAAGGGCCATCATGGAGTAGTCACCCAATTTAATGCCATCTAGGCCATTGAATGCACTACTCCTCATATTCATCCTGAGATGCAACTGGTACTATATTTCCATCAACGGGGCTTTGACAAACCTAAAGAGACTCCACCCTCTAGGAGTGAACATGATCATAACATCCCTTTGGTCCTGGGTGCCCAACCACCAAATGTATGCCCATGTCGATATCCTTTTACCCAAAAGAATGAAATTGAAAAAATAATCAAGGAACTCCTCGAAGCCGATGTTATCCGTCCTAGCACAACCCTTATTCTTCTCCAGTGGTCATGGTTCTAAAGAAATATGGAGAATGGCACATGTGTCCTGAGTTTCGAGCCCTTAACAAGCTAACTATCAATGACAAATTTCCTATTTCGGTTGTTGATGATCTGATTGATGAAATACATGGTGCTAAATTATTTACGAAGCTAGAACTCCACTTGGGCTATCACCAAATACGCATAAAGGAAGTGGACATCCCTAAGACAGCCTTCCAAATTCATGAAGACCATTATTAATTCATGGTCATGCAATTTGCTCTCTGTAATGTTGCATCCACTTTTCAAAGCCTTTTGAAACCATATCTTAGAAAATTTGTCCTGGTCTTCTTCGATGACATTCTCATTTACAACATAACATGGGACAAAAATATTCAACAGGTTGAGTAGATATTGCAATTGCTCCAAGGTCACAAATTATTTGTCAAATTATGGAAGTGCTTCTTTGGCATAGAAGAAGTAGAGTATTTGGGACACATTGTCGGTCGTGACAGAGTAAGGGTTGATCCCAAAAAGATTCAAGCAATGCAAGATTAGTCCCAACCAAAAACTTTGAAGAGTTTGAGGGGATTCTTGGGTCTCACAGGCTACTATCGCAAATTTGTCCACAATTATGGACGCATTTCCAAACTCCTCACTAATATTCTGAAGAAAAAAACATTTCTTTGGACCGACGTAGCTCAACAGGCCTTCTTGGATCTCAAACAGGCTATGTTCTCCACTCCAATATTGGGCTTACAATACTTCACCAAATATTTTGTGATTGAATGTGTTGCTTCAGGTACAAGCAGTGGCATGATATTAATGCAGAAAGGTAGACCATTGGATTTTGCCAGTCAATAACTCAATGGAAAACATTTGGGTCAATCTACATATGAGAAAGAAATGATGGCCATATTACATGCAATAGACACATGGTGGCCATACTTATTGGGAAAACGTTTCCAAATCTGCACGTACCATCATAGAATGAAACCTTTTTTGTAGCAACATTTATCATCACCACAACAAAATAAATGGCTTGCAAAAATGTTGGGATATGATTATGAGACAATTTACAAGAAGGGGAGTGACAATGTAGTGGTTGATGCCTTATCATGCCAATTTGAGGATGAGGGCACCCTTCTATCACTCTCTCTACCCATACCAGATTGGATTGAAGAGGCCCGCAATGAATGGTTCTCCTACCCCTGTCTATCGCAACTCATTAATAACTTAAGAGAATATCCTAATTCCTCAGAAGACTACTCTTGGAAGAATGAGATTATTCACTACAAGGATCGAGTAGTGCTATCCTCGACCTCCACCCTCAAGACCCACATCTTGGATGAGTTGCACTCCTCTCCGGTTGCAAGAAATTTAAGCTTTTAGAAGACTTATGCATGACACATCATTCTTTATTTTGCACTGGAAGGAAGAACGACATTCTTAATTTTGTAGTTGAATGTTATGTATGCCAATGCAACAAAGGGGAAATGATCAAGCTACCAGGAACCTTACAACCATTTCCACTCCAAACTTCTGTCTGGATGGATGTTTCCATGGATTTCATTACTAATCTCCCAACAAATCAGTCATCATGGTGATTGTTGACAAACTTTCCAAATATGCTCATTTTAGCACTCTACCACACCCATTTACCCCAACATTGGTTGATGCATGGATTTCATTATTGATCTCCCAAAGTAAGGCAACAAATTAGTCATCATGGTGGTTGTTGATAGACTTTCCAAATATGCTCATTTTTGCACTCTACCACACCCATTTACCCCAACTTTGGTGGCTCAAGTTTTCTTGGACCATATATTCAAACTGCATGGCATGCCAACTTCCATTATGTCTGATCGAGACCCTACTTTCACCGACAAATTTTGGTAGGAACTCTTCAAGATCTAGGGCACGCACATCCAACTAAGTACAACTTATCATCCCCAAATAGATGGTCAAACCAAAGCAATCAACAAATGTTTGGAGACCTATCTAAGGTGCTTCACTTCAAGCAAGCAACATCAATGGGTACAATGGCTACCTTTAGTTGAATGGTGGTGTAATACTAACTATCATGAAGCCACCAAGATGACGCCATATGAGATAGTGTATGCCCAACTCCCACCTACACCAGTTTCTTATATCCATGAATGTTCCAAAGTACAAGAAGTTGATTAGCTCCTACAAAACAATGCTTCAATGATCACTCATCTCAAAGATAATCTACATCAAGCTCATAATAGAATGAAGAAACATGCTTACCAACATCGTTCCGAGCACTCATTTCAAGTAGGGGATTAGGTATTCATGCAACTCCAACTGTATAAGAAAACCTTTCTCAAAGAAAGGGGCTGCTAGAAAGTAGCACCAAAATTCTATGAGCCTTATCAGATACTTCATTGTCTAGGAGAAGTCGCTTACAAACTGGCCTTGACAACTACTTAAAAAATCCTCCCAGTCTTCCATGTATCATGCCTTAATAAAGTGGCGGGGAAAAATTATAGGGTCAAACAAGTCTACCATAATTGGATGAGGAGGGCTCACTTTGGCTTCAACGAGAACAAGTTCTCGATACTCATGAAAGACATTTCCACGACCGCAAGATCAAGGAAGTCTGCATCTAGTGGAAATACACCTCTCTAGAAGATGCGACATGGGAACCAACCACTATTCTTCAATATTTTCCGCAGCTTCATCCTTGAGGACAAGGTTGCTTTTGATGGGGGAGGGTATGTTAGGGTCCAACCCTAACCCTTTTATTTATGTAGTAAACCCAAGGGGCCTAGTCAGAGTCATAGTTAGTTAGAGAGTCAATAAAGACCGTATGCAGTTATCCACATTAATAATAATTGAAAGTGGTTGACCCACATTATAGAAAAGGGACAAATTTTAGTTATAATTGGCCATAGTAAATAAATAAAGTGGTTAATCTGTGTTATGCAAGGGACCACTAGTATTTAGGGTTTTGGATGTCATTAAGCTATAAATTGTCTTAAATAGTAGGGGGATAATCATTGGGTCTTATTGTAATTGAGCTTTGCTTTGTTTGAGGTTGCCCCCTCGAAGAGGCAAGTGAACATTGTATTCTTCTTCTCAATAATAAAATATCTTTGTAACTTGTCTCATTTCAAGTGATGTTTCTGTGTTTCAGGCTCTATTTTTTCGTATTGTTGGTTTTCAGGTTTTAGCATAGGTCAAGAGCATAACCAATAAATTCAGTTGTTGTAATAACTTGACCTATCCATGAATAAATTCAGCTATTGTAATAAATCAACCTCTCCACAAGTAAATTTAGCTGCTATAATAATTCAACCTCTCCACAAATAAATTCAGCTGCTGCAATACTCAAACTCTCTACAAATAAATTTAGCCACTACAACTATTTAGCCTCTCCACAAATAAAATCATTTGCTATAATTCTTGACCTTAATAAAATATGAACTGCTGTTTTGATGATCTATCCTCCTTCTAACTCCCATGATTACCTACTAGTAAATACCTCAATTTGGCACCTGTGAGGAATCTAGAAGACCCCCCTCATCCCTACTTGTTGACTGGCTAAGGTGTATAGTTATAACACTGAAACCAATATGGTTAGATAAACTAAGGTGGATATCATACCACTGAAGCTACCCTTCATACATGTTTGCACCCAACCTACAAACTCCATGAGCTCTTATATCAATTAAAAAAATCAATACCCAAATCAACATATCCAAGAGTGAGCTCCTATCCTCCTTTTAATGTCATGAGATATTAGAATACCATGGGTCGTTCGAATACTATTGGTCACCATTTTTTTAGTAAGTTACTTTATTTTTAATTGAATTTAGGCTTCTGTGATCCATATCATGAAAAGTAGGAAAATTTCCAGTAAAATCACATCATTAGAGTTTTATCGATGCGTTTCGAACCATCCAGTGTGATTCATCGTCATGACAAGATGAAGAACCAGATCTTGGCATCAAGTTAAATAGATAAAGATAATTTTTTTAGCCGTTATAATATAATTTTTTGATTTGACTAAATAAATAATATTAATTAATGGAATAATTTTAGAATATAATGTTAATTTTAATTAAGAAAATATTTAATCAAAAGGAAACTTTAATGAAATGAATATCTAAAAATAAAAATAAAATTAATATTTAGGTAAACCTAATTATCAAACAATAAAACAATAATAAATCAAGTTATTAATATAATAAAATAAAATAATTATTTTGTCAACTAAATATCAAAACAATGATTTGAAATGGGATTAAATAAAAATAATAATTGTCAAAATTAAATAAAAAAATATTTGGGTCAAACCTAAAGAATCAAAACACTAAGATAAAAAAGGAGTTGTCTTTAGTGCGACTTTTTGGACTTTCCTGTGCCGGAATCTGGTGGAAAAATTTGAAGTGAAATCTTGATTTGTGTTATTTAAATAATTTTTTTGATTGTATATATGGATTCAACACCTTGGAAAAGCCCTAGGGCACTTCGATTGCACAGGATTACCCATCAAGCTTGTGATTTCAATAAATTCCTATTGGATTTTAGATAAATTACACTGGAAAAACCTACCGTAAAAGCTTCCAAAAAGTCACACTAAGACAACTCCAAATAAAAAAATATTTGGGTCAAAGTTAAATAATCAAACAATTAATTCTAAACTTTAAATAAATAAAAATAAAAATGGTCAAACTTAAATAAATAAAATAATAATACTAATTAATAAAATAAATACATAAATAAATAATGAAAAAATAAGTATTAATTTTTATATATTTAATATATTATATATTATATATATATATGTATATATATATATAATAAATTCTTATTTACATCAAAATTTATGTCCATTTCAGCTAGCAAGTGTGGCTCATCCTTAGATAGAGATATAAAATTTATCAAGCGTGGAGAGATAAAGAGGCCAGAGATCGGGTCAAAATGGAAAGAAGAGAAATTAGTTAGTTGAATTTAGAGGCCAAATACGAAAAAAGTTTTAAAACGATTAACAAGATTGAACGTCACAATAATTTAATGGAATATAACTTAAGGAGGAGTAAAATAAAATCAAAGGTCTCAATGCTGTTTAATATTAAAAATGAATAAATAAATAATTATAAATAAAATAAAGAATAATAAAATATAATATAAAATAAAATAAACTTTGATTAAATAATTCCTATTCTAACCCCTCATCTCTCACCTATTTATCTCTCAATGCTTGATCAAATTTCATGAGCCACACTTGTTGGCTCGAAACGTTGACCATAAAATTTTTGATGTGAGTAATCTAGAAATGCCATAATAGAATTAGTTTTTCACAAAGCCTTCGGTATGACGTTATTTATAATGTTCTTTTTCCTTAGTCACTTTTTTTAATTAATTATTCCCTGATACTTCACAATTAATTTTAATTTGTAGCCTATGGTAATTGTCTAGCCAGTACTAAGATGATCTCGATTGCTTACATCCATAAAATGGACATTACAATTCTCCCTTCCCAAAATTGTTTCTCCCCAAGCAATCCAACATCAATACCAGGATCCCACACAAGTCTCTAGAATGTTTCCTTATGAAAATATAGTATCATCTTGATACAACCACACTTTTCCATATCATAAATATGTGTGCCATGCTCCCCAAAAATTCTTAATAAGATTGGAGAGTATAACTCTTCAGGATCCTCCTCTTCAGCATACTCCACATCATTCCTTAGAGTTAAGCAAGGATTTGATCTGAATGGAAAACAATATCCACCCATGATATTTACCATGGTATTCACCCATGGTATTAAACAATGTAACTCAATAAGGCACAAAGAATATTATAAATAACGAGCATCACCTTGCAAAATGACAGATGGACCCTTCATAATGTAGTTGTAAAAGGGTCTTCTTCTTCATTTAATAAAATCCTATGTCGTGTTTAGTGTGGATATTTTTATTTTTTATTTTTTTAGTGTTTTGAGATTCATTGATTAGCATATATATTTTCTTCCCCTCCTCTCTCAACGCTTATGATTCCCTGATCTTATCCCCCAATATAAGGATTTGTGGTATCAGATCGGGTTATGACTCCATGGCAATTAGGGTTTTAAGGGTCTATAGTGGAAATTCTCAGTGCTCATCCAAAAACACTACAAGCTAAGCGTCATTGTCAATTGCAGCGTTGATAGTGGCATGAGCATGCACTATATTAATCTCCTTATTCTCCATCGTAGATAATTGTAACAAGATGATCTTGAACTGTCTACCATTGGGGGCACAATTGGGGTGATCCTAACATCTTCTGGCTTAACCAATACAGTGATATAATTATGATATGAAAATGTCAGTTGATTACCCATAATTTTTTTTGGATAAATAACCGACGACTAATGCTATTGAAGAATTTGCAGGTAAAGTAGAGGCCACAACTCATAGGGAATAAGGGAGAAGTGATGTCATTCTCTTATTTCCATCTTTGATTGAGACCAAGTGACAATGGAAAAAGGGTTGAGCCATACCACATTTAACACATTCATTATAATATACATGCAAATGCATCCATAATGATGATGTTGATCGATAACCCCAAGCTAGTGCTAGATAGCTAGTTCATGAGTATTTTCATCTTTAGGTAACTCCTTGCCAACCTTTTCAACCTTCAATCTTATACATAACCAGTGAGAAATAGAAATTTCTAGTTTACTTAGGTCATAAAACTAGTTTTCGTAAATATTATGGAGTTGATGGTGTGCCACTAGAGCTTGTTGGATAGAACTGCCTAGTCAACAAGGTTTCATCTTATTCGGTAGCTCCAATACACTTTCTGCATTTTTATTACAACCACATCATTATTCCCATCTTGCATGATATATGATTCTAATTATATTTCAAGATCATTTTTCTTGAAACTAATCGATTCATGGAATTAACTTCCAAGCTATTTTCCTTGAAAATTTCAACCCTACGTTGGATGTTCCCAAACCAGTGAAGGGACTAGAACCTTAAACAAGTGGTTTGATAAGCAAGTTCATGACATTTGACATCTCTTCATCAATTTTTTGGAGAATAAATATGGAAAACAAAACCCTCGTGAATTCTAGCTATAAGCAGACCAGATGCTTCAATGAAAGTTCAAGTGAGGATGGAAATCCTTGAATGGCAGCAACAAGTTCAATGTAAAAAAAAATGCACCTAAATCACCGTGAATATTTATCAGGAAATATACAATACACTCAATTTTGAAAGATCTGACACTTAAGGCTGCTATGGTAGTTTTGGTTCCGAACTATAGCATGAAAATACCAAAATTTATTTGGAGGATTAAGTAATCTGGAGCCAAGCATGTAGCACTGCAATTTCTAGAGGGCCTACTTATGTACTCCCTCATAATTTGTGATATTTAAGAGGCATTTATTGATTTGGATGAATGCTTTGTACTTGCAGATGTTACCTATGAAGCATGTTGTGTTGACGATTACTTAGCTACAACACTTGGGGTTGATTTTCTCATTCACTATGGTCATAATTTTTTAGTCCTAGTTGATTTTAGAAGTATCCCATGCTTATATATATTTTTGGATATACAAATAGATGTGAAACATCTAGTTGAGACAATAAGGTATTTCTTCAAACCAAAAGACAAACTTGCTTTAGTTGGGACTATCCAGTTTTCAACTGCCATCCATGCCGCCTCCAGAGAATCACATCCTAGAGGCAACAAAGATGGGTATGTTGACACTAACACTAAATTTCTTGGAGATGTTGCACAAAATTTGAATTACAAAGCATTGACCTCTAAATTCAAGAATAACTAGAGAGACAATATGGATTCCACAAATAGAAGAAATGGTTTTAAGAAGGGATTGCGGAATCTATTTTTAGCTCAAGAATGTGTACAAAAGTCTTTTAGTTTGATGCATCTCCAAAGTCTCCCTCAACAACCAAAAATTCCAAACTTGTGACAAGTGTCGCTTCAAGGATTGTAGTGGGAAATCTAGTAATTATTCTTGAGGAATCATACTTCTTGATACATTATCTGTTTGCAAGCTAGACAAGGGGTGTTGGAGCTTTGTATTTCACCTTTCTAGTAGTAAGGCGTGCTTATGGTGATAGGGATATCTTTGATGACTATCTTGAAGCATATTTTTGGTTGCGAAAAAATACCCTTCATGATGTCAAGGTAATTTCTTGGCGGGACTATCAATTCATAGCCACTGGACTAAAAAATGTGAAACTTGAGTACTTGGTGGAGGCCTTTACACCATTTCATTCAATAGTGAGAATTTACAAAGATAAGCCACCATATTTCTACCATATATTGGCATACTAGTAAGCAAACTATCTCGAAGTCCATTTTCTAGGCCATACAGTATCAATATAACAGTTGGCCCACAAGAATTATAGGGTATATTTATCTGTGGACCTTTGTTCATCATGGTTATGGGTCACCCACAAACCCACGATTATGGGTCAACCACACAAAAACCTTAATATCAAAGTCCATTTTGTACTCCATACACTATCAGTCTCATAGTTAGCCCACCAACATTACATGGTAACTCTATCCTTGGATCTTCATTCATCATGGCTATTGGTCATCCAAAAAATCATGGTTATGGGTCAACCACACAAAACCCTTCTCTTCATCGGCTCATATTCAATAAAAGCTTCTCATGAGGGAAATTAATGCAATGAGAACCATTGTTTTTTAAGGGGGGAGGATTGATCCAAATGGAAAGTGGTATCCACCCATGGAAGTTTACCCATCATTATTGAATAATGAAACTCAATAAGGCACCGTGAATACTATAAATAATGGGCCTCACCTTGCAAAAGGAAAAATGGACCCTCCATAATGTAGTTGTAAAAGGGTCTTCTTCTTCATTTAATACATTCATATGTTATATTTAGTGTGGGTATTTTTTTGTTCTTTATTTTGATATGTTTTTGGATTTATTTCTTGGTAGATATATATGCTCCTATTCTCTCAACATTCATGATTTATATATATTATCCCCCAATATCCAGAACAAAGATGCTCCCATATCTTAGATAGACCTAGAAGGCTTCCTATGATAAACCATATAATGCTACTTCATAATGAATTATTGACAAGTATGAAGTCTTGTGGGCATAACGTACTAGGTATATCACCATACAAAGGACTTAGATGTTGCAACATTCTTCCACATACTTAATCTATTCCAACTTGGAGAGGGTTTCTACAATGTCCCTTAACACCTAAAACATCATCATAGCCCCAAAATTTCTCCTTTTTACTTCCAATGATAAAATCCTACTAATCCATGTGCCACTGCATTATCGTCTTGAGGTTATATTCAGGAGATGAAATCACCAAAAAAGATCTCACCAACCAAGAAGAAATTATGAACACAATAACTCTATTTCCTGTCTACTACCCAATATTCTCTCCATGAATTATCTTGTTTTGCAAGCTCTACCCCTATTGGCTCAAACTACTTTATTTTTATTTTCTTACATAAAACCTACTACTTACTCATAACTTTAGGCTACAAGTAACTTCCTTTCTCCACTCCACACAACTTCCTAGAGCATCCTCTCGTAAAACTATTGTTAATTGTATTGCAAAAATGTGGAGGAAAATTTGAAACAATTTTCCCATGCTAAGTTGTTCGTTTCCCCCTTGGCCTGATAATATCTAAACACCACTATGCTAGTTTTAATGTGATGTAATCCTATAATCCAATGGAATCGTAAGTAAATGAATAAGTGTTAGGTCCCTATAATACTAGTTATTACCCCATTACTATTGTAGTTGTATCCCTTATTAATATTGTTGTGCCCCTATTGTCCCCATATTTTTATTACTGTGCCCCATAGAATCCATCCATTGTTATTTTTGTGGCTTTATATTATTATTGTTAGGTCGGTTGGGTTATACTGTGACTCCTTAGACTCCTATATATAGAAAGGATGTTTTGTCATTTGAATCATCCAAGAATTGTTCATTTATGTAATGTAAAGGAGGTTGCCCCCTCGAAGAGCTTGAATTATAGGTGTTGATCTATCTTTTCTATCTTTTCTTGAGCTGGTTTCATAACAAAATTACTGATGACAACATGAAGAAGTCATAATTGGTCATAGCGCTACAAGACAGAATGTTGAGTTGGTATATCAAGTTTTTCTCAGCAAAACCCAACGCGACTATGTTAGAAACACAACAAGTGTTGAAAAATGAATTTAAGAAACCCAAGTCACAAGTTGAGTTAGTAACATAGTTCAAGGAGATCCAGCAAAGGTTAAATGAGTCTACATGGGACTTTGATCAAAGACTGAAGTGTCTAATTCAATAGGCTGACACGAGAATCATAGATGATCAACATAGATACTCTTACATTTCTTCACTCCTACCTCATCTGTCGCAACAGAAAATAGGAACACAAGTTGAAGCCTTCGATATTGTCATGTGATTGGAGGCTTCACCTGTAGAGGATACGAATCTAGGCATACAAAAAATTTAGTCACAACTACCTAGCCTACATATGGAGTTACAGAACCTTAAGAAGGGAAACAAAGTCTAGCCTAAGGTGCATGTAGAGTTTTGGTGCCTGAAATGTAAGCATCATGAGCATGATAAGGACCACTATCTAGTCTACTAGAATTGTCTTATTGGGGGAGGTCCTGTCCCCATGATGCCAGAAAACACCACAGGTCTAAACACATGAGTAGCCTTATGGTGCGCTATCTGTCAAATCTCTAGGAAGCATGCGACTAATGATTTCCATCTCCTGCAAACATTTGTGCAGACCCAAAATAGTTTTCTTGTACTCTCTAGAAGTCGTTTGGACATGATTAGTGCAACTTCCAAAGCTATGAGCTAATGATGCAGAAGACCCCTACATATAGAATCTAGGTGGAAAATCATCCTCAAGATCAGGGTGCAGGTGCAGCGCACGAAGGATTCCTAGGTCAAGGAAGAGGGCGAGGAGGAGGAGATGGAAGGGGTTGCAAACAGGTTATTTGTTACAATTGTGGAGAGGCAGGCCATTTTCACGTGACTGTCAGAATCCGATGCACCCCTCCTATCAATATTATTGGCAATTTGACCATGTCATAGAAGATTGCCCAGTACTTATCCAAAAATGCAAGAAAAGAAATCTCAAACACCTATGCAGAATATCCAAACGATGAGAGAGGAACCTCGCAGAGAGGAGCCTAGCCTCAATATAATGACAAGAAGCGGTATAGCCACAAGAGAAGATAAGAGGAAGCAGCCAAAGGCTGAAGGATGGGTACGCAAGGCTGCTGAGAAGGAAGTTGGGTTCGACCTGAGCCGCGTAAAGGAAAATTTTATGGAAGCTAAAAAGAGCCTCGCAGAAGCTTCTACCTCAGGAAGTTAGGAGAACAATGGAGGAGACAATAGTGAACAAGAAGTAGACCATTCATTGTTAGCAACATTTTTGAAGACTTGTATGAAGCTTCTATGGGATAGAAAGGTGGTAGAAGGGCTACATGAGCTAATTGATAATTGTATAGGTAAGATTAAAACTCCTATAGAACAATGTGTAGTACACAAAGCGGGCCAAAGCAAGAAGCGAATAGGTCATGAGATGAGTCTAACTTCACAAATTGGGGAGTATGAGATGGACCAGGTAATTCTCGATCTAGGATCTTATATGAATTTTCTACCAAAGAAAACTTGTGAAAGAATGGGGAGGCTTTGTTGGGTGTGGATCCTGATTATCTTCTGTATTCAAAGGTATTGCCACATTGGATCCCAAGTTCGAAATGGGGCAGCAATGCCGCCCGTAAAATATTCGTTGTAGGGGGTTCCATAACATTAGCCTCTCATTAGATCTCATTAGCATTGGACAAAACCCTAGCCAATCCGACAAGGCTCACCTCCAGGTCTTGCATTACAATGAAGTCCTTCCAGCCTTTTATAGGCTCCATTACTTATAATACCACGGGTAGAATACTATGGGTGCACAATACCATGTGCCCCAAAACCATCATTGTTTAACCTGGTCAACTTTGTCTCTATGTTTTGGGGCACATGGTATTGTGCACCCACAGTATTATGCTCGTGGTATTATATGTAATGGAGCTTATAAAAGGCTGGAAGGACTTCATTGTAATGCAAGACCTGGAGGTGAGCAGTGAAGAGCTCACTGTCAATTGGCAGGTTTGCCAATGCTAATAAGATTATTAGGTTGGGTTTTTCTCCCGATTTGGGTTTCCTGGATACAAGGGCGGTTTCTTATTGTTTTGGTTTCTGTTATTTTCTATATATATCCTCATACATTATTTATGTTATCATAAATTTTAACAACTGGTAAATCAACAAAGTGCTTCAAAGGGAATTCTTTGATGTCAGGTGTTTAATAGTGCCTTGAGATCAATGCGCTTTTTACAGATCTGGTCTGAAAATGAGTGAACAATCGTACCAGAAGAACCTTCGAAGAATTGCGAAGCATATTTCGAACTGCAGGGTCACAAGCCATTATGTGATATCTTAACTGATTTGGAACATTTGATGAATCTTTTGGATTCATGCGGCTATTTAAAGAAAGTCAGCAGAAGAAAATTGTTCATGCGGCTTCAAAAATTGTTCATTTTCTGCTACGTGAGGCCAATGGTGTTGGAATCTACAAGGTTCTCATCAGGCTCGCAGTTGGAGTGGTTTGATAGAAGTTTTTGAGCAAATCAAATTGAGAGAGGATGGATCAGAATCACAGTAGCAATAAACAAAAAAAAAAAAATTAATGAAGTCAAAATTATTGTATGTAAATGGGCATACTACCGTAAGACCTGGTAAGGCATGTGTACCCCTCGATGATCACCGGTAGAGTCTGGGTTCGACCTAGGTCATAGGGGGATGTCAAGTTAACAATATCACAGGTAAACACTTTGAGGGGGGTAAGAGCTAGAGTGGACGGGATTGCCTCACTTAGCAGGTTTGGTTGGAGTTAGTCAAGGAACCCCATGTCAAGTTTAAGGGGGGAATTGTTAGGTAAACTTGAATTAGGATAGAGTCAAAGTTGACCAGGCTAAACAGTGATGGTTTTGGGGCACATGGTATTGTACACCCATAGTATTATGCCCGTGGTATTATATGTAATGGAGCTTATAAAAGGCTGGAAGGACTTCATTGTAATGAAAGACCTAGAGGTGAGCGGTGAAGGCTCACTTGGTCGGATTGGCCAGGGTTTTGGCTAATGCTAATAACATCTTATTAGGTTGGGTTTTTCCCTAGATTTTGTGTTTTCCCGGATAAACATTTGTGTTTATGTGTTTATGGTTGTTGCTAGTTATTTTCTTATATATATTCCTCTCAGTAATTATTTATGTTTTGCAGTAAATTTTTTAACAGGCTTCTGCTGCAATGATCTCCTATCTAGCTACATATGGCAAACCAACAAAATATCATTCCTATGGGGTGCCTATATGGGGTCATGGTAGATACTGAAGGAGTTAGCAACCTAGATTATTTTGAAGTGATTGAAATAGTTGAAGATAGTAACCCTTACCCTACGCTACTAGGCATTGATTGTGACTTTGATATGGATGCAATTATTAATCTAAAAAAGACTAGAATGACATTTGAAAGAAAGGATCTTCAGGTCATTATTCCATTAGATCCAACTGAAGGTGTGTTATTTACTAAACCGGTCTGGGATTATGAGGAAGAGGATGTTCTTGATCAGATTTATAAGATCACTGCGCGCGATTGGGACTGGATAAACCCTCCATCGGATGGAAGGATCGCATGGGATAGGGATAATTCCCTCACTTCAGATTGTGATGAAGATCTTGAGCATTGGCAAACCTGATTACATGAAGTCTCCTCACTGCATTGTAATATGTTGACAAAATCGCTTCGATGCATATCCATTGAGGTACAAAATTTACCTTTTTATGATGGGTTAGAATATGTTAATATTTTTTTGATAAGTTTGAAATGTATGTGCCAAAAGAGCATCGATTCCAAGTGCTAGATTTGGCACTATGAGCTACGCCTACCCGTTGGTGGGGCACACATGAGCACAAATTCACCGATTGGAAAGAATACCGAAGAATGATGAAGCTAAGGTTTGGGTATGCCAATACCTGTATAACAGAGAAATACACAAGGAAGGATGATCTGCATGAACATTTGGCATGATGGACTAAAACATGGGATGAGGAACCGCAACCGGAATGGGTTCACATCTTTTGTCACACTTTGGATACCATCCCAATGAATTGGTACCTGGAATCAGAGATGAGATATGGGACAGCTGAATAGGATATCTTGAATGAAATATTCCTGTTAACTTTCAACTTTGAATATGGCTTTGAACGTATTGATGAGGCGCTCCATGAAATCAAAGAAGCAATCTTCAAAATACCTGAGGAACAAGTAGAATCGATCCAGCCAGATTGGAATACGTAGCTGCATAATGTGTTGGAATGTTATAATATGACTACAGAAGAAAGTAAAGATGATCCAAAAAACATTAATATTCCTTAGTCCGAAGTACAACGTGAGGTTGAGGGACATAAGGCAGCAATCCCCTACATATCGGAGCCTTTAAAGACTAAGAAAATAAATATTGTATCGGACGCGCAACCAAAGTTTGCTAAGATAGGTAACTATTGGGATGAAGATACAATTGATAAGGTTGCAGACCTACTGTGCAAGTATCAAGACATGTTTCCCACCACGTTTTCTGATATAAAGGGGATAGTACGGGATTTGGGCATCATGAAGATTATCTTGAAGCCATATGAAAATCCTATAAAGAAGTGTCGCTACCAATTAAATACCAAATACAAGGAAAAGGTGCGCAAGGAGTTGGATAAGATGCTAGAAGCTGGGATCATTAAACCTATTGAGGAATCAGACTGGGTAAGTCCCTTGGTAGTCTAAGAAAAGAAGAAGTAGGATGAAATTTGGATATGTGTAGACCTGAGGAAGTTGAATGATGTGTGCATCCATGATCCATTCCCTACACCATTTACATATGAGGTGCTGGAGAATGTTGGAGGGTAGGAAGCCTACTCTTCCACTAATGGGTTCTTGGGGTACCATTAGATCAAGATTGTGTCGGAGGATCGAAGTAAGACAACCTTTGTGATGGAATGCAGTTGTTTTCAATATATTGCAATAACTTTTGGGTAGAAGAATGTGCCTGTAATATTTTCAAGAGAGGTAATTGTGACTTTCAAGGAGTTTATAAAAAATATTTAGAGGTCTACTTTGATGATTAGATAGTGTTTGGGTTGGTCAAGCACCATGCTGCTAGTCTACGCCTCATATTGGATGCCTATCAAATACATCAGATCACCCTTAGCCTAAAAAACTGCATTTTCTAAGTACCGTATGGAATATTGTTGGCTCATGTGGTTTTCAAGCAGGGATTGATGGTAGATCATGCCAAGATAGTTTTCATTGTTAATTTGGAGGCCCTGAAGAATGTAAAAAAGTTGTCTGCAATGTTTGGACGTACTAGATATTATAGAAAGTTTATCAAGGCGTATGTGCAAATAACTGTGCCAATGGAAAGACTGTTGAAGAAGGATGCACCATTTTGCTGGAACAAATCTTTCCAGATAAATTTAGACATTTTGAAGGAGAAAATGGTCATTGAGCCAATTATGGTCTTCCCATATTGGAAAAACGAGTTTCATGTTCATGTGGACACATCTTGTATTGTGCTAGGTGTGGTGTTGACCCAACTAGGCAAAGGAGACATTAATCATCCTATTGAATTTACAAGTGGGAAATTATAAAATGCGGAGAAGAACTACTCAACTATAGAGCACGAAGGACTAGCAATGGTGTACACACTACAGAAATTCTGACATTGTCTATTAGGCGCACATTTCAAAATGTATACAGACTATTCTGCTCTAAAATACCTGGTCAATAAGCCTGTGTTGAGGAGAAGATTTACTGGTGGTTGTTGTTATTCCAGGAATAGGATTTTGAGGTGATTGTGAAGCCCAGATGCCTGAATGCTAGTCATGATCACCTATCCAGGATTGAGACTAGTGATGAGCCTACAAGTTTTGAGGAAGGGTTACCTAATGTGCAACTCTTTCTTGTTCATGTCATAGATAATCACTTCACAGATATAATTAGTTCTTTTATACCAAAACAGCCCCAGAAGAATATTCAACGCAATAGAAGAAATAATTATTGGTCCGAGCGACTGAATTCTCTATGATCGTTGGACACTTATACAAAATGGACTCTGATGAGATATTGTGTAGATATGTCTCAGAGTATGAACAGCCAAAAAATCTTACAAAATCTCATTGAGGAGTAGTGGGAGGGCATTATGTAGGAAGAGTGATTGCACAGAAGATCCTGCATGCAAGGCTTTGGTGGCCAGCATTGCATAAGGACTAGAAGATATATTGTAGGGCATGCGATGCTTGTAAGAGGACTGGGAGGCCATCGCGAAGGGATAAGTCACTGATAAATCTGCAAATAACCTTGCAGTTGTTGGATAAATGGGTGATAGACTTTGTGGGTCCAATTCAACTACCATGGAAAAAGACTGGGGGCGCTACAATATTGTAGCAACTAAATAATTGACACGGTGGGTGGATGCCCAATTGGTAGAGGACTATAGTGCAGCTACCACTACGAATTTCATCTTTGAGTTTATTTTATCCTGGTTTAGCTACCCTAAAATTTTAATGAGTGATAGGTTCACACACTTAAACGAAACAATTGTTGTGATGCTTGAGGAATTTCGGGTATATCATTAGAAGAGTGCACTATATCACCCTCAAGCTGATGGTACGATAGAAGTGATTAAAAAAATATTGGAGAGAGCCTTGACAAACATTTGCAACGCGAAGCGAAATGACTATGATGTTTGCATACCAGCAATCCTATGGCGGTATGGGACCACTTGTAAAAAGTTGACAGGCCAAACTCCTTTCCTATTGGTATATGGGAAGGAGGCTATAATTCCCATGGAATACATTGTGCCAAGTCTACCGATTGCATCATTGATAGATATGGTTGATCGCGATACTATGGAGGAGTGTCTCACACAGCTAGTAGAACTGGAAGAAGATTGTTTCCTAGCGGGGTTTCATCAACAGGTGCAAAAGTGTAGGAATTTACAGGGTAAGTTCCTCAGACAGAACACCAAAAGGACACCGCTCACAAACAGATCACAGATCAATACACCAGTATTTTGAC
>APFE030300811.1:102948-130162 GCA_000404065.3 Pinus taeda | reverse complement strand
TACAAAATGTACAACGGTAAAGAAACACACTTTACCTAACTCTATACCTAACTCTATACTAGACCAAGTTGAAATTAACTATTTCCTATGTGTCGGAATATCCTAACAAAAAGGATTGTGAAAAGGCATGGCATGATTGCCATATAAAACAATGTACATTCCAAATTAATGATATGGTATTGTTATATAATAGTAAATTTCCAAAATTCCCTAGGATGTTTCAAATAAATTGACTGGGACCATATGTTGTGAGGTAAATTACCAATGGTGGCACAGTTCAACTTGGGAAGCTGAACGAGGAATTATTTCCAAGAAAAGTCAATGGCAGTCGATTGAAGTGGTACAGGGGTGATCCTACCCCTGCACAATGACTGTATGATGGCGGGGTAGTCTTAGTACTCCAGGAAGTTGTAAGGAAGTACAGGACTATAAAATACGTTGCCCAAAAATGGGAAGGCCCAAGTAAGGGGGTTGCGCGATGGAGGGAAGTAAGGCTCAGGGGGGAGCTACACCGAACAAGCTATGCCATGCAGCCTGGTAAACAATTGACTGTTGGAAGCAATGTAGATGATTGGATGGCAGATTCTGTTGGAAGGAGTGGGGAAGACGCATTTATGGAGCATATATTTGGAAATCTTCCACCAAAGATGCATTAATGATAGGAGATTGGAGGGAATGGGTGGATTCAATTTCAAATTCCACTATAAATACAACATGCCACCCTGTATTTAAACAATTTTCTTCCTAAAAGTTTGTATTGGGATTTTTTACCTTGCTTTGTCCCAAGTGTTGCACTATATGCCTGGGCCATTTTTGGAGGAAATTCTTTCACAACTAGAGTTTTCCAACTTACTTGATTGGCACCGTAAGATAATTTTTGATAGGATGACTACAACTCCCTTTGAGAGGGAACCAGTGCCATATGTCCCTACAGGATTTCCTACTATGGAACCTAGCTCTCCCAAACCTAAGCCTTTTGCTTCCAAGACCACAGATAAGAGGTAGAAGAAACCATAATAGGTCCCGATGAGGCAGTCACCATGGAAAATCCCACAGAAATCCATTAGAAGGGGAAGATGGATCGATCTTAGCAGCCGACTTAGCCAATGGATTTGGAGGTGGAAGAACTGCATGGAGGTGTAGAGGAGATTGATATCGAGGAGGGTGAACTTATGACTCAGCTGCCGAACTATATCCCACCGCACAAGGCCACCACTAAAGTGCCTAAATATCCAAACAATGCAAAATTCATGGTATCTACACCACTATTACCAACGAAGGTGGTGTTTGAGGGTGTGTTGTTGGCCCTCATACCGACCCTAAAAATGGAGGATTGGGACTTAGGGAATCATGAGAAGCTCCCTAAGATGGCACCAACCAAATACCTATCCAAGGTATATTATGAAGAATTGGGTGTTACATGGTTGGAGCTAATGAAGTTGGTAGCTGGTGTTGGTGTCGTGGGGCTCTTGAACATTCTTTGGTTGCCGCATTTCAGTCACACTAACATAAACATCATTTGTGTGCACCAATTTCTCACATTAGTGCATGATGGGTGTCTCTGGCTGGGAGAACCCATCCCGATGACGGACATGCTGGTCCACTGGATCACCTTATTTCCCTATCAAGGAGTGGATCCGGCAGAAGCGTTTGGGAGAAAACACGCAGGAGAATAAACTCACCTACCAGATGAAGAGCGATTTTGGCCTAATAAACAATTCTCGTGGATACTCCATCTGCTCTCTCTCAGATCCCATGGTGTATCTTTCCATGCAAATATTGGCAGGCAAGATCATGCGCAGGTGTCATGCAGATGAAGTTCTGACACTAGTCATCTCTTTGGCTGTGCAATGCACTAAAGGAGTCCACATAACTTGGCTCAATACTTATGTAAGGAATTATTCGAGAATAATAGGGAGGCCCAAGATGAGGGCAAGGCATTTCATTACACCTCGTTTCTATTATTGATAGAACTGGTGGCATGGAGGACTCTGAAAGATAGTCAGTTTCCTCGCCATGAGTCGGACCTCCCAAAGGCAACAAAGTTCGCTTCATTGTGGGCTACAAAGGAACCCACATGTGTCACTAGTGTGAAGATATTCTGGGTGCTATTCAAGATGGATTTGCGAATGGTGATTAGCTATAACTCGAGGTTCACACCCACATTGTATTTCAAATACGAACACATAGATGATTTCAAGGCAGATTTCCATAATCTGCAGGTTCACGCAAGGAGGGATCCACAGAATACATGGCACAAGTTTCCATACTTGGTGGCCAAGGAGGACATAGATGGGATTGTGAGCAAGTGGCCAAGTGAATGGCTTACCCCATCAAATGTTGGTGTAGATACAAGTCAGGTCGGACGATACCACAATGCAAATAATGGGAATAGAGGAAAAGAAGGAAGTACAGAAGGCTTCTGCCCGGGAGAAAGCTACAGAGCGGAAATAAGCTACTGCCATAGAAAAGTAAGTAGCAGAAAAAGAGCGAGAAACACAAGCAACCAAAATGTCATAGGTCACCATCGACGTTGAAGAGTTAGACACACAGAAAACACTGAAGTAGGAAGAGACTGAGGAAGAAGAAGAAGGGGGTGCAGAGCTAGAATCCCCCTTTGTGGTAAAGAAAAGGAAGAAACAGACATCCATAAGGCCACGCAAGAAAAAAAAGTTTGATCAATCACTTGATGCGACCCTTTAGTCTTTACTGAAGGGGCCTTGGATGAGATCAATGACATGGTCCGAGACACAATGACTGACCTTTAGGTCCATTTCGAAGAAAAATATCAGCTGGTGCTGGGAATGGTTCTACAGGATCTGTGTGAGTTGCATAACCATACAGGCAGGTTACAGGTGAGTGTGGGACAAGCAATTTGGGTGAAAGTGAGCCTCAATCAAGTGAGCATGTCAGTTCTCGATGTGGACATAACTTTGGATCTCTGTGTAGTTCAGTTACCAGATCGAGCCCTGCGCGCTGAGACAAAAGAAGAAATGGCCCAACTACCATAGGTGAAGAATCTAGGCTTAAGCATTGTGGCACTCCCTATCTAGACCCTGCATGAGATACACCAGGGAGAATCTAATGAATTATGAATTAGGGAGTAGCATGCGAAGCTCGTAATCAATGAAGTAAAAATGAAAAACTAGCAATTTTTTGAAGAGAAGGTGCAGGTACTGAAGGAGAAAGAGGAAATCATTGCATTGAGCCAACAATTAGAGGTAGCCATTGCACAAGCTTTGCAATGATCATCTAGAGCTCAATATTCCGGTTGAACTAGGTTCCACAGAGAAGCTCCAAAAGCTAGCCACTATAATAAATGAGTTTAAGAATGCAATTGGGAGCATTCGATTTGAGCTGTAGTTATGGATTCCAGAACTGTAATTGAATTTGTAGCCCACGACTCCTCAAGAGGTTCAAGAGCAGCACATAGCTACTATCAAAGAGGGCATGACAACTTTAAAAGAAGAAGTCAAGGGTTCATTGAGCTATTTGAGTAAGCCATGTATTTATGGAGCTCACTGCAGGAGGATCCAACTCTATAGAAGATTGGCACAAACATGAGGGAAAAGCAGAGGCAGTTTGATGAAATTTAGTCAGCTTCACGAAAACTGGCTCCAGTACAATGGTTCAAGCGGTTCCAGGAAGGCAAGCTAATACAAAATGAAATTTACGAGTTGCACCACAAGGAAGGAATTCTCGCTACACGAACACAACCATGGACATATGAGGCTAACCGGTTGACTCTATTAGTACAGAGTAAGCTTAAGGGGATGCAGTAGACTAAGAGGACCATGGGCCTTGCAGTTGAAGGCCCAACTACTGAAAAGGTTGTCGAGGAAGTGCAGTAGGCTACTACGCAGGGAACATCTGACCTATAGGTTTTGAAGTTGGATTTTTGTGAATTACAAGCAAAGATCGAAGCATCTACAAAGTGGCTCAAGGACGAGTCATGAAATAGTGTTGGGGACTTGTTGGGACAGGGTCCCTTTTGGTCATGTTTTTGCATTAAATTTGTGTATAATTGTAAAGTCTCCACGTTGTGAGGAAGAAGAGAATGAAGGTCATAAGAGTCAAAGGGGCCTTAGTCCCTTAGGTGGTTAGAAGATAGGGAGTTTTGAGACCCACCCATGGTTCGTGGACCATGGTATTGTAAAAGTGAAGGCTATATATAGAAGAGTCATAGCGAGTCTAGGAGGTAACTCATAACTAGAATATCATTGTATGGGAAAGTGAGAAAAGACATGAAAATATGTTTCCTTTACTTAGGTGAAGGGGAAGGCTCCTACAGCTAAGTGAGCGAAGTCCTTAGTAAGTCTGCAAGCTGAGTTCGCGGGCCCCTACAGCTGAGTGTGTAGGGAAGAAGTGTCTATAACTCAAAGAATACATCTAATAAAGATAGTTTTGAGCCATGAATTTTGTATCTATGCATCTGTAATTACTTCTACGGTTTCTGTATATTCTTTTTGTATCTAAATTTATATGAATGAATTCTTAATGAATGCGCAAAAGTAGTAGATCAGATTAATTTATTGATTTTATGAATGTTTGGATTCCTTCGCGAAGGTATAGATTATGTTTATACAAATTACTGCAATTATCTGTTTTGGAAGGATTAGTATTTGTGGAGACCGAACTAAGCCTTATAAGACACAGGAACCCATCACACTGACCTCTGGATGTAGAAACATGTTTCTATCATCCACCAATAGTACTTCAACTGATGCTGCAGCCTACGCTACATGGGTTTCTTCTGAAAGGGCCAGCATTTTAGGGTTTTGTTATCTAGTGCAACTAACTTTGAACCTAGGTCAGGACCCGTCAGGCAACAGCTACAATGACAAGAAGAAATGGAAAATTTAGAATGTTTTATGCTCCAAAGAAGAGGAAGAACATGGATAAGATAAGTTGATATGGATGTAATGAACTTGGGAATAGAAGAGATTGTCCTAACCATGTCAAGGACAAGAGGAATAGAGAAGAAGCACACATTAACGACAAAGTAAAAGAACCTGAGTCAAAGAAGCCTAAGAATGAAGAAATAAAAGATCTATACTATGACAAAGATGATATTCTTCTTGATAAGGTACTTTCCACTTGTAAATTATGGATAGGGTGCAGTTTAAACAAGATAGCATGCATCAGACTATAAAATAGTATAGAAGCATTAGAAGTAAGAGCTCATGAAATGGGAAGCAGAAGGTATGTCTGGTATAGATCCTATTGATTACAAAGGATAGGAAAATCTTTAATACTTATAGAGGAAAAGTTCATCATTGACGCACATCGTCATAGAAGAAAACATCTATAGATAAGGATATGAAACATCCTCAAATTTATCTGATAGAATTATCATCAAAGGATTCACCAATGTAGAAAGGAAGCAAAGGTTTTCATCAGGAATTCCAACTCATAAGATTAGAGGAATGATGGTATGATGAATTAATAGGAAAGTAGGTCTGAAGGATAAAATCCTTTCGAATGAAGATGCTACACGTAGTCTAGATGGTCGAAAAGTAAGATGAGGTATGCATTCTCACATAAATAGTTACGAAAGCCATGTCATATGGTTACAAATAATATGAAACACTATTTCCATCCTGGGGAAATATGATCAAGAGAAGAAAGAATATCCTCCTCTAAAGTAGTGCAGCAAATAATAAGACACACTAAATGAAATAAACATAATTTTTTCTCACATGAATCATGAGGAAGCTGAGTACAATCAAGGAATTATGATTGCAAGCTCCTATGAATGAATGTGTGTAAAAGAAGGAAGAGATCGGGATAATATGCAACAAAGAAATAAAGCATCCAAAGTCCAAGAAGATCCAACTAAGATATCTCGCAAGAATATATTGAGACTCTGATGGAAGCAAAAGAACAAAACCCTTAACAATAAATATCAGTGGGAGATGTATCAATCTGCATGCAAGATGTTGATACTTACAGGAAGTTGTCATGGTGAGATATCATCTTGAAGGTAATTCTATTTTGAAATAATTGATTATGTTTGAACTAACATCTGGTTAGGCTTACGTAGAATTATCGAAGGGAAGATAAGTGAATTACATTCAAACAAACGATATAGAAAGATGTAATGTCCTTTCGAAAATATGTCTTGAAAATAGAATGACATGAAGCAAATCCAGATGGAGAATTTGATGAATCACTTTCTGATAAGTTCAGGAAATGCCTAGTTCGTGAACAAGAGTGATGAATGATTTGTGCCCTATATTTCGAATTTCCCAAACGATGAAGACTCCTTAGTGAAGAAGAAATTGATGACATAAAAGGAAGGAGTTCTTCATGCAGATGGTTCTTTTAGGATCTCCACATGAAGAGCTACGATAGGTCCCTGGTTAAGAGGGGGAGCCTGAGAAGAATTTTCTTACTTGGAAGAAACTTGGAAATTCCTAAGCAGGGATATTAGGTACATTCCTCCATAATAGGAATGAATACATTTCTTGAATGGAATAATACCTCGTAATTTGAAAAGGAGAGATAGACACATTATTCTATTCTTCATTTGGGAAGACAGAATGGAGGATTGTGTAATCATTTGGTATCTTATGCTCTTAGGGGATAAGATAGGGCACCCCATGAAAGAGAAGTCGTGAAGGACTGATATTCTTTGTGGGACTGGGGGGTCCACGAAAATAATAGTCCTTATGGAACATATCCCGAGTGAACCTAGGTTGGGTATGTTCCTACAAAGACAATGAGGAGTTTTCCTATAAATCATTGGTCTTGTTAGCATTGTGCTCTGATCTTATGGAGAGATAGACTTGTTAGTCAAGGCCTTGCTATATAACAATGTTGGTGTGTATGATTCTATACAAATTATTTACATACATAAATTCTTTTTATGATAGATGCTTCTGGTTGAGAAAGTCCAAGTACTATTATGAATACCTTCCTAGTTAACAGGGAGCATTGAACAATGTAACTAGGTTCGGTCTTCCTAATGAAATGTCATTATGATTATATGTAATGATATGTAAATAAGAAATATGAAATTATTGTATTGACTTGCTTCATGGGTTTCATGAGCAAGGGACTTTCTTTTTGAGTCAAGACTCACATTGAGAGTCTTTAGGATTTATTTATCATATATTCATAAAATGTAGGAGTCATTGTAGTGTAAATGAAGTCATCTTAGACTTTGTAAAAGGTCAATATTTCCTATGTAAATTATCCTCCAAAACTTGTCAGCAAACCTCTTCAAATCGGCCTACAAACGATGAAGAAACTACTCCAACTATCAATTCAGCCTAGAGACCCAATGAATAGGTGTATACATAGAGGTACTTGGCTTCATTTGAAGATACACAATTTGGATAAGAAATTTGATCTGATTTCACTGAAGAGAAGTCAGAGAGAAGTGCGAAAAATAGGCAGTGAAAACAATTTTGTCTAGGGTTACAAAAGTCATTCTTTTATGCCAGCAAAGAAAGTTCTTCTAGGGCAGCGAAAAAGGGATCTTCTAGATCATCCAAGAAGGAAGTAGATAGGATTTTGTTAGGCACACAAAGAAGGATCAATTTGGGACTTACGAAGTAGGGTTTCTCTTGGGATAGCAAAGGAAGAAATATTTAGGGGTAGCAAAGGAAAGACTCTTCTAGGTAATCGAAGTAGAGACCAAGCTTCTCTATAGAAGATCTGGAGACTGATATTATCTAGGGAAGTTGTGAAGGTGCAGTGGAAAAGGATAGAGATTGATTTTCTCCAAAAAGGAGCCAAAAATGAGCAGTACTAGATCTAGAAGAAAGACGAAGGAAGGAAAAGGCAAAGCATCAAGATTGGTGACAAGGATTGAGAGGATACTAGAGTCAAGGGTCATTATCAAGGTCTTGGTACTTATGAACTGAATATCTAGAAGAATAATTTTTATCGGGTTTTCCTCTCAAGAGGTGAGAGGTTTTGGCCCTCGCTGAAGAAGCCTAAATACCATGTCACTTTCCTATTATGCATTTTGGTAATTGTCTTGACAAAATAACACACTAATAATCTAACTAAGAAATTACTATAAGATAAATAAGAAAAAGTGCATCAGAAGAAATTATCAAGAAGAGAAATTGTTGACCTTGAATGCCCTAGGTTTCTCAACAGGTTGTAGATTTCATTGAACTTAAAGGATGGTGTTCCCCCAAGGGGGAGGGCTCTATAACAACGCTGGTCAAAATTCCATGAAATAAACTTAATAAAGGAGGAATAATAACCGAGGTCATCGCACACATATTCCAAGATGAATGTTGGGAAAAGAATTCTTGTGTGGCGTTCATTTGTTTTATTATGGCTAAGAAAATTATCAAAGGCAAAGGAAAAGGATTTGGAAAGGCATGATGCATTAATTAGCATTTTATTAATGGAAATAATGGAAATTAGGAGAAAAATAAGGTGAAAGGTCACAGGTTACATGTGAGGAGGAAAATGAAAGAAAATAATGGGAAATTGAAGAAAATAAAGGACTAATTAATAAACAGGCTTTTAACGATCAGTTGGTAGCTTTTTTCATTTCAGTTTTGGATATATCTCTCTATTCACTCTTTCTTTCTCACTCTTGAACACTTAGAGCAATATTGGACCACTCTAGCATTAGATGAAGGAAAACAAAGGAAGGACACAGAAGGAAAAGGGAAGAAAATATCAATAAAGGATGAGTAGGATCAAGTAGCTACAGTAAGATTACTTGTAGGTATCAATTTGCATGTGTAATTTCTTTGCTAGATTTGGCATGCATGTGTGTATTTAGTTCTCATGTTTTCATTGCACTAGGTTTTTCCAGGTGTGAGAGTGATTTTCAGCCTTGCCTTGCCATTTCTGGATAGCCATCATGTGATGGGTTCTCTTTTATTTGGTTAAGCTAGATTGTTGGATGGTTTTGAAACTAAGTGAGGTGGTCTCTAAAGAAGAACACAAGGCCTAGGAATCCCTGGACCTGAAAAGGTGGGATTACAGTAAAGATAGACTTTGTGTACCTCGATGGTCCTAAGAATTCTCAGTCGATGAATGACGAGATATATGGTAAATACTAGAGGTGTGTGCCCTCGATCAGGCCTAGCAATCTTCAACCAGTGAATGGAGGGATATATGGTAAATCCTAGAGGGTGGAGTCTCAATTAGGCCTAAGAATCCTCGAACGGTGAATGACAAGATATATGGTAAAGCGTGGAACCTAGTAGACAGGAAAATTCCTCACAATGTAGGTGGAGAGATCTTGAGGCATCCATGCTTGTTTAAGGCCTAGTGATCAGTGGGGATTGTGGTAAATCCTAAGGATACCTAGATTAGTTTTGTTGTGAGACCCACATTCATGCTTGGAATATGGCATGAGGGTGATTGGTTGAAAAAAATATTTGGCTTAGCCCCATCTATGGTCGGGTGGTCCATTGAAGTCCCAAACCAAGTTGGATTATGCATTCATTAATAAGAGCTCTTTCTCCTTGGTATTTCATGTGTAAATGTACTAGTTCATATGTGGTTTTTATGGTTGTTGTATCCTTGTTATTTATGTTGCTTATATGTTGCTTATGAGTATGTTTTATGACATACTTGTTGTGTGGCTCTCATCATGTTTTTAGCAAATGAATGTATAATGAATATATGACCTAATGTATGATAATGTAGTTATTGTGATAAGGCAACAATGCTTCTTTACAAATCTCACATAAGTATGCAACCCCTATGCTCATATTTGTTGTTATGACCTGTAGATTACATATTTGTGACATGTTTAATGAAATGCATGTCATGGCTAGTAGGGGTTAGATCAAGTACTTGTACCAATGATTTCATTAGTAACCTTATTCCATTGTTATTTATAATTTTTGAAAGTTTCATGAAGTTCAGGGCAGTGACCTGATATCTAGCCCTAGAAAAGTGGCTTAGAATCTAGGGTAGCTGGCACAAAACTGCCCAAAAAAATCCAATCATTGCCATTCCTTGTTGTGGAAGCGACTTGAAGGCCTCAGTCGCATGCATGGATTTTCATGGGGGAAGCAGAGGGTCCATATTAGTAAAATGTCAAGTTGTCTCAGGGATTGGTCACCTGGAAGGGTTGGTTGGCTCTTGAAGGTTTTGTAGTATGTGTGGAAGGTTAGAATGGTTTTGTTTTTTTGGTTCCACTTCTTTAAATATACATGGGGACTTGAATCACATCATAGCATCCTCTCATCACAGTTTTACCCTAGTGTACCGGTTAGCTTGGGTTGTGGGAGGAGGGCGTTATAGACACCTACATATGATGTTCATGTAATGGTGACATATGCCCCGAATAAATTAATTAATAAAATAAATCAATATAGGGAAATACAAACAAGACATAGGGAAATGAAATTAAGGTAAGGATAAATATGGGAAGACTTTATCTAATAAAGGGGAAAGTAAGAAGAAGAACATGTTGAGGGTGATGGAAATAGTTATAAATAATAGATCGAGGCTCAAGGATGGCTAACCATGGAGTTGAGACTATGGTTGGGAGGAGTTGTTCCCATACCGTCATTTTGGAGTTGTTGGAGTAAGAGGAAGGAGCCAAATCCAAAGTCCTTGGATACAAGGTACACATCATAGTATACATTTTTTTTTATGGGTATTACATGTGGTACATCAGGGCGAGTATTCCTAGCACATCTTAATATATTATTGCAAGTATTTCTTATGCTTTAGAGTCATAACAATAAGTTAGAAGGAAAGATGAAATTATGTTAACCACATATGCCTAATTTTGTGACGAACGATATTCCTATCTAGGTGACAGATGTCTGCCTTGGAAGAAGATAATGTATCTATCTTTGTGACCGATACTTGCTTTAGTCACTGATGATATTCGTGTATTAGTGACAAATGCCTGCCTTCGTGGAAGATGATAACTTTATTTTCTTAATAAATGCCTACATATTATAGAATAATAAATCACATGATTATGTTAAATTTAAGATGAAATAAATTAAAGTGGGTAAGTATGTCTTACCCCAAATAAATTGAATTAATAAAAGAAATAAAGACATGAAAAAATACAAACAATATATCAATCCTAAGACTCTATTGTAATAATTATCCTTATCCTAATTTGTCTTCTCCTATATTCTTTTAACATCACTTACATGATTAGGATCTCGTTCTAGGATAATTATCTCCCTTTCCTTACAGATGTTATGGAATTTGATGATACTAATTATTTTCTTCTGATTTAAATTGGAATATCTGCCATAGAATTTTGCAAAGCACTTCCAAAGGTATTTTAAGGACCCCGCAAAAACCATAGAACTTACGTCTACGTTTAATATGCTCATATCTGCAGCTTCTTTTTAGAAAGTTGATATAAAAATAGAGGTTAACCTATTTATTAAACCAGTTGCTTAGCCACGTATAGGCTTGTCGAAGGACCCCCACAAAAACCATAGAACTTACGTCTACGTTTAATATGATAATATTTGCAGCTTCTTTTTAGAAAGTTGATATAATATAGAGGTGAACCTATTTATTAAACTAATTACTTGGCCACATATAGGCTTGTTGAGAAAACACTGAACTTTGTATATTTGAAATAACTGTAAGCGATATTGCTCATAGCTTGCAGATAATTGAATCATAGCATGAAGTGGCTTTCAGAAATCATTGCAAATGACCTAGAGTTACGTACAAATAACATCCGATGATGAGAAGTTCTACGAAGCGAAGCGAGATAGACATCATTGCTTTCCCAGTTTGAATCCTCTAGCAATTAGAAATATGGAATGTTGAGTGAGGAAATCAAGAATAGTAGTGAAAGCATTCAAGCTCATGCAAAATGGCATCTGAATGAGTGTTTGGCACATGTCGAATCAGACTATTGGAAATAAATCTTTGTTATGGACCATGTAAATGTTATTGATTTCTAGCACTAACCAAATCACACATTAACTCAATAGGAATACAATTACATATCAAATTATGTACGCAAAACGCTTATAATTGAGGGGTGAGTTTAAGTTGATTGTAGATTTCCTGAATATTTGAGAATCCGAAGAACATGAGTGCGGTCAAAAAATTGACTGTGCCCATATCAGTCAGATTCCCAAATATTTGGGAAATCTGCAATCTACTTAAAAATAACCGTAATTGAGTGGATTTTCTATTATGGAAAATATATAGTGGACGACCATTGCAGTGACCTTCGTAATCCATCTACTGACCCATTGTTGCCATCGATTTCCACCTTTGCATTTAATGGTGAACAAGCCTCTGCAATATAATAGTGAACAAGTCATCTAAGCAACATTCATTGATGCCCTGAATCACTCTTGCATGATTTGAAGGTGATGTTTCCTTTGGGTTTCCATTTTTTTACTGTTTAATTCTCAACATACAACTGCGTTAGCTATGATATATAAGAAAAACTCTGGAATCTCGCGAATTTTGAGGTTCGAGGTCATGGTTGCTTTGGGTTTCCATTGTTTACTAGGTAATTCTCAACATTTAGTTGTTCAAGATGAAAACGGTAAACCAACTTTTGGATATTGATTGGCAAACGCTTACTTGTCACTAACTTGTCCACTGTAAAAGTATCTCGCCCTTACATGAAACATTGACGTTAACCTAAGTTGTCATCGACCACTTTTATATCTACTACAATTTATTATTGTAAATTTGTGCGGAGCTTCGTTTGAGTGCGGAGAATTTAAGTGTGCGGGAGTGTGGAAAAAATACATTTCTCCGCACTCAAAAATTAAATTCAAAATGTCGGGATGCCCTTGGTGGTAAAACTCGGTTCAATTTCTGCTTCTTGCTTTCTGGAAACTATCATTTCATCTGGAAACTAGATTGGGAAGGAAATATTAATTACAATTTAAATAATGTGTCAGGCCCTAACGACTGGTGACTTTAACACAGATCTTAAGGACATATTAAATTATTAGTCAAAGCAGTATATGGATCAAGCAATCGACATGCTTCCAGGAAAGGGTATTCTGGAATCTGATACAACTGTTGATTAACTGAAATGTAATTGATACAACTTCAAAATATGGTTAACATAGTTGCAACGGAAAGTGGAGCCAGTGACGATTGTTGAGAGTTGTACATCCATTTCTGAAGCATACAGTGTTGTCCTGTCTTCCTCTTCTATTCCATTTGTTTATCATCAACTTACCATAATCGCTGCCACCACATGTATTGATGCAGGAGAATTCAGCTTACAGTGACGAGGCAGAAATGACTCCAACCAGGTTCACAAGCGAGGAACTGAACTGTTAAATTCGGTTGGAAATAATTATTTTTTTTCTTTATTTTACAAGTCAGCAACAGTTAGATGTCTTTACTTTTCCAGTTTGGGATTACTGTAGTTTCATTGTTGATTAAAAGGTAGTTTATGTAATTAGGAAAAATAACCCTTAACTGTCCTACAAGTCTTGTAATGTCAAAATGATTATAGTTACGGATAGAAACAGAAGTTATGTAACTGTCTTTGTAACAGAAAAAAAACAAACTGCAAGCCTTAACTGAAGACAGAGGCTATAAAGCCAAAAATACATGTAATGGAAAGAGTTCAGTTGAGAAGAGAATAAGTTGAATAAATTTACTAATAGAAATTGTCAAGCATTCAAAACTAGAGAAGTACTGTCCATCGAAATTGCCTACTAAATTATTTGTTGATCTCTCATTCATATTTTTCATCATTTAACAGACCGTTGTATTATTATAAACTAAGCATACTGTCATGGCTATTGTACAAGCATGAGTTAGAGTTAAATTTTACACAAGCAGAGAGAACCTTGAATAAATTCCAGGTCACAAGACAAGCAGTCACGCTTACATACAAGCGCACAACAATATAATTAAGGATGAGCGAATACGTTCAACGCACAACCACTAAATGAAAGAGAAGCAAACAAGTCCGAATGCCCAGCAACGTAACCGAAATACAAGCGAAGACATCACAAGTATCAATCACCATATTTTTCTTTCATCAAAACGAATTTCATTTACACTGTCCAGAATAGCAATTCATAGCTAGAATCGATAGTGCCGAGTTCCGTCACATATACAGAGACCAACATAATCACAACGAGTGAATAGCCAACCAAAATTACAACCATACAGGTCACACACAAAACCCTAGGTTAGGGTTTGTAATAGATTGGTAACAGGGTTACATTGGAGCCACATTTCCATACATAAAAATCGAACCAGAACGACAACGTAAAACTGAGGACCATACAGTGACAAGAAAACAACTAGCGGACGAGCCGTCCTCCAAACAGTGACCAACATTCAACAAAACAAAACAAGTTGTAGGCCTACCAAAATATGCGCAACCAAATGTCATTGAACACAGGGACATGCGTCATCCAGGTCACCTGAGAGGACCTGCAAGAACCAGGAGTGAGTGAGTTCGAGCCACAGAAAAAGTCCAGAGGGACGAAACCCTTTAAAATCAACATAAAGAAGACTGATAACCAAAACCCTTACCTGGAGGACGCGAGAGGAGAAGCCATATTTGGAGCAGAGGACGCCACCAAGCAACTGAAGAGAGGAGGAGCAATTTGGGGTTAGACCCAGAACGAGGAGCAGACAAAAATTGAAGCATGGAGAAACATTTTACCTGTGTCAAAAACTGAAGGTGCTTCCCGGATAATCCTGTGCTTGTAGCCACAGACAAGGCAGCGTTACCAGAAGGCGAATGAACCCAGAAACATTACCAACAGCCAAACTTGGAGTGACAGACCAAAAAACCAGTAGCACACACAGGAACTGAAGAATGAAAGCTACATGACAGAATAGGAAGATTGAATCCGAGTTACAGTTGATTTACGACCAACCACAGTCACAGTGACAATTACGAGCAAGCAAACAATCAATATTCCACCGAAAACAAAGCCAACAGAGTGACAGGGCGACTTACCGAAGAACGAGCACAAAAGCTAGGCAAGAAAACTCGATAGCCGAACAACATTGTTTCGAACAAGCAGATAAGTAACCAAACGCGCAGCGAAGGCCTCAACCAACAACTAGAACTAGTCCAAACACAGTAAACTGCCATAAAACTGCATTACAGAGCCGAAGGAACCATAGCACACGCACCCATCATTTTCCATACGCAGAGCTTGCAAACCCTCAGAGCCAACAGAACAATAAACAGAGAAGAGTCGAGAAGGCGCGTGAAGATTAGGGTTGTATAGTTTACCAAGGCAGGGTACTGCCACATTTACATTTGCATTCAATGCCCAGCTACCACAACCACAGATCCATGGGAAAACAACAACCCACTGCCACGTCAACAAACCCAATATAACATAAAGTGCAAAAGCTACGCCAAGTGCGCTGGGTCCCATCAGAGTGGTATCAGAGCAGTTTGAGTTGAAGAGATTTGGGAGAAATGGATATAGGTAGACGAGGACGAGGCAGAGGTGCCCGTAGATTGGCAGATGAGGCGTTAAGAGAAGAACTCAGAGTTATTACTGCTCGATTGGAAGCAGTAGAGGCAGGCAGGAGGAGAGATCCAGAGTTAGGTGATGTGAGTGAAGAAGAAGTGGAAGTAGCGGCAGAAGGGCCTGAAGGTGACTCACCAGAAGTGAAGTTATTGAAGTCTTTATTATTGTCAAATAGCAGACCAAAACCAGAATTACCAACCTACGATGGCAGTGTATCGATTGATGTTGTATTAGATTGGATTAGTGAGATGGACAAGTACTTTGAATGCGAAGAAGTTAGTGAAGACTGTAGGGTCAAGTTTGCAGCAACAAAGTTGAAAGGACATGCAACCCTGTGGTGGGACAGTGTCCAAAACGAGAGGAAGAGGTTGAACAAGCCTCTGATAAAGACTTGGACGAGGATGGTAGCTAAATTGAAGGGCAGATTTCTGCCAAGAGATTATCAAATCGCGTTACATAGGCAGGTTCAGAATTTGAGACAGAGGGGTCTGACGGTGAAAGAGTATACGGAGGAATTTTATCGAGTAAATTTGCGAGCAGGATACACAGAGGATACAGTAGAAAGGACAGTCAGATATGTAAATGGGCTGAGGATGGAGATTTTAGATGAAATAAGCATTTTGTCTCCCAACAATATGGAGGAGGCATATCAGAGCGCAGTCAAAGCAGAGGAGAAACTTAACCGAAGACAGAATGCCCGGAGAGGACGAGGGTCTAACAGAGGAAGAGGCCAGTCCTATGGCAGGGGCCGAACTGCCAGCAGCAGCGAGGAATCCAGCAGTTGAAGGACTTCGGGAACAACAGAAAAAGGAGATGGAACGAGAGGTGGCAGATCGTTTCAGTGCGACAGAGGAAATGGCCGTGGAAGGGGAACTGGTTACCAGTGCTACAGATGCCACAAGTGGGGGCACCGCTCTTTTGAGTGCCCAGAAACAGATTCAACTAGACAGTGAGGCACATATGTGGCGCAACCAGAGGAAGCAGCAGCACCTCCTCAAGAGGCAGAAAACGCTCCAGAAACAGGAGAAGCTTTAGTGCTGCATAAGGTGTTGTTGAAGCCAGTTGATGAGAGGATTGAGCAGACGCAACGGAAAGCTCTGTTCAGGACAGTTTGTAAATCGCAAGGTAAGTGCTGTAAAATGATAATTGACAGCAGAAGTAATGACAATTTGTTGTCAACCGAGATGGTGGAGAAGTTAGGACTAAAGCGTCTGAAACACCCCAATCCATATTGAGTTTCATGGCTACAGAAGGGACACCAGTTGCTGGTGGATGAGCAGAGTGAAGTTGAATTTCAGATAGGACGTTATAAGGACAAGATCATTTGCGACATTATGCCAATGGACGTATGCCACATCTTGTTAGGCAGACCTTGGCAATATGACAGAAAAGTGACACACGATGGGGTATTGAACTGTTATAAGTTCGAAAAATATGGGGTTAGGCATACCCTTGTGCCTATCAGGGAAGAGAAAGAGGCAGCTGAAGTAAATGAACCTAAGGCGTTGCTTATGAGCGGAAAACAATTTTTAAAGCAGGTTGAAAACAACGAGATGAATTATGCTGTAGTCAGAAGGACAAGGACAGTTTTGTTGCACACAGAAATCACAGATTTGCCTATAGAAATACAGCAGATGTTGGAAGAGTTTACAGACATAGTAGTAGACGACTTGCCGGATAAGTTACCTCCCAAGCGGAGCATTAGTCACCATACTGATTTCATACCAGGAGCCAGCTTATCAAATAAGGAAGTTTATCGAATGAGCCCCAAGGATAATGAAGAAATCATAAAACAGGTGCAGGAGCTATTGGACAAAGGATTGATCCAGGAGAGTTTGAGCCCATGTGCTGTACCAACAGCTCTCACCCCCAAAAAGGGAGGAGAATGGCGGATGTGCACTGATTCCAGGGCCATCAATAAAATCACCATGCGGTACAGATTTCCATTACCGCATATGGATGATATGATGGACTGTCTCAGTGGGGCAGCTTACTTTTCTAAGATAGATTTAAAAAGTGGATATCACCAGATTCGGATACGTGAGGGAGACGAGTGGAAGACAACTTTTAAAACCAATGAAGGCTTATATGAATGGCTGGTCATGCCGTTTGGGTTGAGCAATGCGCCCAACACCTTCATGAGACTCATGAATGAGATGCTAAAGGAATATATTGGGAAGTTTGTAATTGTTTATTTGGACGACATACTTATTTTTAGTAAAACACGAGAAGAACACTTCCGGCATGTGCATAAAGTGTTGGAGAAGCTACAGCAGAACAAGTTATTGATTAATCTGAAGAAATGTACATTTTTGCAGAGAGAGAGTTAATTTATCTGGAATTTGTGATAGTGGAGAACGAATTAAAGATGGATCCGGAGAAAGTGATAGCAATCATAAATTGGCCGTCACCGAAGAATTTGTTTGAGGTACGTAGTTTCCACGGATTAGCAAGTTTTTACAGGAAATTTATTAAAAATTTCAGTGGAATTTGTGCTTCCATGTTGGAGACCATAAAAAAGGCTAGCCAACCTTTTCGATGGACAGAGGCAGCAGAAAAGAGCTTTCAGCTATTGAAAAAGAAAATAACAGAAAGACCGATTCTCAAGCTACCAGATTTTCAAAAATTATTTCAGGTACGTTGTGATGCTAGTGGAACAGCAATCGGGGATGTACTTAGTCAGGAGGACAGACCGATGGCATTTTTCAGTGAAAAACTAAATGAGAGTAGGCAGAAGTACTCCTCGTATGACAAGGAATTCTACGCAGTGGTACAGGTGCTAAGGCACTGGAGGCATTATTTGTTTGGGAACGAGTTCTTGCTATTTTCAGATAATTCTGCATTACAATATGTAATGCAGCAACACAAACTTAATCGCAAACATGCCAAATGGGTGGAGTACTTACAGAGTTTTAATTTTGTGCTGAAGCATATCAGCAGGCAAGAAAATAAGGTAGCCGACGCATTGAGCAGAAAAGCTTTACTATTGCAGGAAAGCACTGTGCAGGTTTTGGGCTTTGAACATTTACGGGATCTTTATAAGACAGACACAGATTTCAGAGAAGCCTATGAGGCGTGCCAAAACCCTTTGATAAGGGGGAATAGTCCTTGGTTGGACTATAACATACAGGAGAAATTGCTTTTTAAGGGAGGACAATTGTGTATCCCCAGCTGTTCTATGAGGGAGAACATCATTCGTGAAAAACACAGTGGGGGATTGGTTGGACACTTTGGTATTGACAAGACTTTGGAGAAACTTAGTCACTTTTATTTTTGGCCAAGAATGCGACGGGACGTACAACGTTTTGTGGCTAAGTGTAAGGTGTGTAAACTAACGAAGGGACATAGCCAGAACACAAGATTGTATACGCCATTGCCTATTCCAGGTAGACTTTGGGATTCAGTGAGTTTAGATTTTGTGTTGGGACTGCCAAAAACACAGAAAGGATATGATTCGGTAATGGTAGTGGTAGATTGTTTCTCGAAAATGGCACATTTTGTACCTTGTCGGAAAACTAGTGATGCCACTTACGTGGCCCACTTGTTTTTTAATGAGATTGTCAGATTACACGGGTTACCAACAACCATCCTATCAGACAGAGACGTGAAGTTCACGGGACATTTTTGGCGTGCCTTGTGGAAAAAGATGAACACCCAATTAAGCTACAGTTCTGCTTACCATCCGCAGACCGACGGGCAAACAGAAGTTGTGAACAAAAGTCTAGGAAATCTGTTACGCAGCTTAGTCGGAGAAAATTCTAGAATGTGGGACCGAGTGCTAGCGCAAGCAGAGTTTGCTTACAATGATTCGCCGAATCGTAGCACGGGTCTCAGTCCCTTCCAGATTCTTTATGGTATGCACCCTCGTGGAGTGCATAAGCTTCGGGATCTTGGTTTACAGGAACGACAGAGTGCGGATGGAGAAGATTTTGCAAATGCAATGAGGGATTTAGATGAACAGGTCAAGGCAAAATTATAGGACAGCAGCTCGAAGTATAAGGAACATGCAGATTTGAGGAGAAGAGAAATTCATTTTGAGGTAGGGGATGAAGTTCTGGTACACTTACGTAAGGAACGGTTCCCTAAAGGTACGTACAATAAAATGAAATACAAGAAGATAGGGCCTTGTAAGATGTTGCGGAAGTTTTCAGCGAATGCCTACGAAATACAACTACCCCCTGGAGTAGGCATATCAGCTATCTTCAATGTGGCAGATTTGTTTCCGTATACAGGCGAATTGTTGGAAGAAAGGAAGGATGAACCCGGACAATCCACGCGGAACACCCAGGAAGAGAGAGAAAGTTGGAAGAAACAAATGCCTTATGTCCAACCTCCTGAGATCGAAGGCATCCTCGAAACTCAGGTAGTTAGGCGTACTCGGCGGAAAAATTATTTTCAGTACCTGGTCAAGTGGAAGAACCGTCCGATTGAGGACAGCTCATGGCTTGACGCCAGGCAGATCGAACGAACAGGGACATCAGTGGAGGAGCTCATGAACCGGAGTCATGATATTTTCTCACCCCAGGAGCCTGATGCAGGAGCATCCAGCTCACAATGACGAGGCAGAAAGGACTCCAACCAGGTTCACAAGCGAGGAACTGAACTGTTAAATTCTCTTGGAAATAATTTTTTTTTTCTTTATTTTACAAGTCAGCAATAGTTAGATGTCTTTACTTTTCCAGTTTGGGATTACTGTCGTTTCATTGTTGATTAAAAGGTAGTTTATGTAACTAGGAAAAATAACCCTTAACTGTCCTACAAGTCTTGTAATGTCAAAATGATTATAGTTATGGATAGAAACAGAAGTTATGTAACTGTCTTTGTAACAGAAAAAAAAACAAACTGCAAGCCTTAACTGAAGACAGAGGCTATAAAGCCAAAAATACATGTAATGGAAAGAGTTCAGTTGAGAAGAGAATAAGTTGAATAAATTTACTAATAGAAATTGTCAAGCATTAAAAACTAGAGAAGTACTGTCCATCGAAATTGCCTACTAAATTATTTGTTGATCTCTCATTCATATTTTTCATCATTTAACAGACCGTTGTATTATTATAAACTAAGCATACTGTCATGGCTACTGTACAAGCATGAGTTACAGTTAAATTTTAGACAAGAAGAGAGAAGCTTGAATAAATTCCAGGTCACAAGACAAGCAGTCACGCTTACATACAAGTGCACAGCAATATAATTAAGGACGAGCGAATACGTTCAACACACAGCCACTAAATGAAAGACAAGCAAACAAGTCCGAATGCCCAGCAACGTAACCGAAAGACAAGCGAAGACATCACAGGTATCAATCACCATATTTTTCTTTCATCAAAATGAATTTCATTTACATTGTCCAGAATAGCAATTCATAGCTAGAATCGATAGGGCCGAGTTTCGTCACATATACAGAGACCAACATAGTCACAGCGAGTGAATAGCCAACCAAAATTACAACCATACAGGTCACACACAAAACCCTAGCTAAGGGTTTGTAATAGATTGGTAACAGGGTTACATTGGAGCCACATTTCCATACATAAAAATCGAACCAGAACGACAGCGGAAAACTGAGGACCATACAGTGACCAGACAACAACTAGCGGACGGGTCGTCCTCCAAACGGTGACCAACATTCAACAAAACAAAACAAGTTGCAGGCCTACGAAAATATGCGCAACCAAATGTCATTGAACACAGGGACATGCGTCGTCCAGGTCGCCTGAGAGGACCTGCAAGAACCAGGAGTGAGTGAGTTCGAGCCACAGGAAAAGTCCAAAGGGACGAAACCCTTTAAAATCAACATAAAGAAGACTGATAACCAAAACCCTTACCTGGAGGACGCGAGAGGAGAAGCTATATTTGGAGCAGAGGATGCCACCGAGCAACTGAAGAGAGGAGGAGCAATTTGGGGTTTGACCCAGAACGAGGAGCATACAAAAATTGAAGCATGGAGAAACATTTTACCTGTGTCAAAAACTGAAGGCGCTTCCCGGATAATCCTGTGCTTGCAGCTACAGATAAGGTAGCGTTACCAGAAGGCGAATGAACCCAGAAACATTACCAACAACCAAAGTTGGAGTGATAGACCAGAAAACCAATAGCACACACAGGAACTGAAGAATGAGAGCTACATGACAGAATAGGAAGATTGAATCCGAGTTACAGTCGATTTACGACCAACAACAGTCACAGTGACAATTACGAGCAAGCAAACAATCAATATTCCACCGAAGACAAAGCCAACAGAGTGACAAGGCGACTTACCGAAGAACGAGCACAAAAGCCAGGCAAGAAAACCCGATAGCCGAACAACATTGTTTCGAACAAGCAGATAAGTAACCAAACGCGTAGCGAAGGCCTCAACCAACAACCAGAACCAGTCCAAACACAGTAAACTGCCATAAAACTGCATTACAGAGCCGAAGGAACCATAGCACAGTGCACCCATCATTTTCCATACGCAGAGCTCGCAAACCCTAAGAGCCAACAGAACAATAAACAGAGAAGAGTCGAGAAGGCACGTGAAGATTAGGGTTGTATAGTTTACCAAGGCAGGGTACTGCCACATTTACATTTGCATTCAATGCCCAGCTACCACAACCACAGAGCCGCGGAAAACAACAACCCACCGCCACATCAACAAACCCAATATAACATAAAGTGCAAAAGCTACGCCAAATGGGCTGGGTCCCATCATGTATAATTTCTGAGCACGACTTACCTTACATGTTATTTGTTAGTTGACGGGTATCGACCACCGTAATCGCCTCTCATCGTAAGACAAAATGTGTTTCACCGGCTGCAACAACATTCACATTGAACTTTTAAATATTCAAACTCTCATTTTCAAAAAGATGAACGTGACTACAGTAGAGGGGGGTGAAAGCTTTGGTTATGTTGAGGAAGCTCTGTGCTCCCACTACTTAAGGGATTTGCAACTGTGCCAATTTTTGTATTATTGAGGAGAGCATTAGAAAAACACTGTTAGTGTCACAGCATTTATCAACAAAATGGCCATAAAAAAATAGTGTTTACTCATAAAATTAGTTTTTTTCCATTTTAAGTGAATTTTTAAGCGTGAACAAATACCGAAAATGAAATGCCATGATTATGTCCAATTAATCGAAAAATAAAAATATGATTTCAAAAAATTAGAAAGTGTTATGGAAAATATAAATATTTAACATTTTCCTAGTTAAAATTACCAAAAAATGTAAAATCAATACAGTTTAGCCACTAAAAAAAATGCTATACTCGCATGTAAAGTAAAGACTAATAACATCAGGTAAAGCAAAGACTAATAACATCTATTTTATATTATAGCAAAGAAAAAAATATTTTTCATTTTCCTTTTGCACGTTCAATCTGACTTGCTAATAACATGTGCATTAAAAAAAACCAACTGTATAATATTTCATGAAAACCTGTTTCCGCTATGAAAACGGTATAATATATTCTGTTACACTAAATTCTTATTTAAAATAAACAAGGATTAATTTTTTTTAGTGATGGTTACCTGTGTTGATATTAACATTCCATCATAGTAATTTTTTTTTTTTTAATTAATCTACGATAATAGTATAGTCGGTCTTTCTTATTTTAAACAAAAAGACCTTTTCCACGTTTTGCAATTGTAGCTTTAATAAGTTTGAATTATTGGAACTTGTCTCTTCGATACATATCTCTATATTAAAAATAGTGCTACGTAGCATGGTTTAATTTGACTTAATCCAATGTAAGTATGGATTAATTTGACTTAATCCAAGGTAACTTTGGCATAATTTGATTATTTAATTGATTACGGCAACTAATTGACTTAATCTATCCAATTTTGGCATGATTTGATTTGAAAATAAATGACAATTTTATAATGTAGATCTTATCGGATTAAACTCCATTTAATTTTATGTGATAAATATAATAAATTTGGTTAATAGCATATTTTTATAAAGAAGTGTGTGAGGTTGGCGTGACTCTTTTGAATAATAATAATTTAATTCGATCGAATCTTAACCTAGACGTTGAAAATATTGATATTTATGCACTAAATTAAATGTAGCTTCAAGGAAAAATATTCATGTGATAATTTTACTTAAATATATGAACGGTCATAACAAAAAAAATTATAAGATGGATCTTCATGCAGAGAACCTTCATATATTTATATGGAAAATCCAAACTTTCTATCAAAATTTCATGTGATCATTCTGCTTAAATCTATGAACGGTTAAATTTGATAAATAGGATTAAATGATTTTTCCTTTTTGGTATAAATTAAAAAATCCAAAGTAATTAAAATCGTATTCCATAAACTTTTTGTAATTATTTTTATTGAGTCAGATAAAATTGAGTTGAAAATAATTGAAAATCATATTCCATAAATTTTTGAGAGATTCTTCAGCGTAAATCATATAAAAATTTATTTGTCGATGCGTTTCGAACTAACTAGTGTAGTTCATCGTCAGGGATGAACCACACTAGTTGGTTCGAAACGCGTAGACAAATGAATTCTTATGTGATTTATGCTGAAGAATCTCTCAAAAATTTGATATGGATCACATAAGCCTCAATTCTACATATTCCACAAACCTTTTGTAATTAGTTTGATTAAGAGAATTAGATAAAATTAAGTTGAAAATAATTGACAGTGATTTGGTGCGGTGTATAGAACTTCGATGTAAAAATGACTGAATTACATTAATAAGATACAAGCTATTATATATAATTAAATGAAAAATAATAATAAATTTATTTTTAGCTTATTCACATTATATATATCTTATAATGAGATGTTTAGCGAAGTATTAAATGAAATAATTATAGAATTTAATTAAAAAGTAATAAATAAAAATAATATAAATTATTAGATTGTCATTTCATTTTATTAACAAAATACAAATTAAAGATCTAATTTTAGAGGTGCAATTTTTTAGTGTAATTATTTTTTAAATATTTGATATTAAATTCAGAAATTAAATAAATTTATCTTATTTTTAATATATTTATATTATTGTAATAAATTCACATTATTTTTATTTTTTTTGAATTAAAAACCCTCATAATAAATTATAGTTACGTGCATGTGCACATTGATCTTTTCTTTAATATAATTTTTTCATTTTATTATTTTATATATATATATATATATATTATATATTAAACTTATTTTCATTATGGACTTATCAAGTCTTAAGAGAGATGAAATCTCTCAAGGTGAAGACCTCTTTTTGAGTGTAAAAATTGAGGAAAAATTTGCACTTCAAAATATTTGATTTGATTTTTGGCTTAATAGATATGGAATTAAAGTACATATGGAATTAAGATGGATATAGGTTGGTTTCAGTCATGCACAACCACACTTTTGTTTAAATATGATTAATCTAATCATTTTAAATATGTTAAATATGTCTCATTCATATTCTACATCTCTTCTACATTGATCCTATATTTATATTAAATACCGAAATTTCAACATATGACTCTTCACACAGATGACGTATTTGAATGTAAGCTATCTTCTACGTGTGTAATATTCATATTAGTGGGAGTTATAGGTTGAGATTGTACATTGATATCTTTTAAACATATTTATCTTATAGGCTTTCATTTTTCTTATTGTATTATGTTTGAGTTGGTTGAGTATTTTTTTCTTTGTCGATATGCTCTTTGTTATTCATTTTCTTGTTTCCTCTATTTTTCATGTTTTTTTAGTTATCATTCTCCCTGCATTTTTTCTTCCTTTCCTCTTCATTGTACATTTTCCTATATTGTTTAGAATTGAAATTATTTAGTCAGAATTTTTTGTGTCTTTCCTTATCCATATGCTCTTTGATATTATCGTTGATTTTTTTTTTGTCATTCAAATTTGTTCTTCATGTTCTTTTCGTTGTTCAGTTTTCAGTTATTGTGACTATCTTTATTGATATTCTAAGTTACTTCTCCCTTTTTTGTTGACATTCCTCAGTAACTACCATTTCTTATGCTTTTCTTTTTCGAATAGCTATTTGTTGTTCATTTCTATTTAAGAAGGACCTAGTCTAGTGATTAAGATGAATCTAGGATTTGTGTTATTAATTTCTATTTAATATGGATCTAGGTTGATGATTACCATAACAGAAAAAGCAATGCTCATCATTAATAATTACTTTGTGCATACATTGAAACCAACACACGCTCTTAATTTAATTTCTTTTAAAATAATGAACATCATCCATCCGTTTACATCTTTTCATAAAATTAATATCTACACTAAAAACAATGCAAATTATTAATCTAAATACTTTGAAAACAATGCACATTCTTCGTTTAGTTACTTAATTTCTTTTAAAATAATGAACATCCATTTGTTTATATCTTTTTAGAAATCAATATCTACACTAAAAACAATGCAAACTAATAATCTAATTACTATGAAAAGAATGTACATTGTTTGTCTAGTTATGTGAGATTGGAAATTATAATGTACATTGAAAACAATGCATCTAGTGCAAAAAAATATAGATAAAAATCAACATTTACATTGAAATCAATACATCAAGTGAAATCAATGAAATAGGATTAGAAATCAACATCGACATTGAAAATAATGCATCAAGTGAAATCAATCAAACAAGATTAGAAGTCAACATTTCCACTAAAATCAATGCATTTATTTCAGTAAAAAAAATATCAATGTCAAAATAATCTAAAACATGTGTTTACATATGCCTTTCCCCTTTTTAATTTACTGAAATTTCAACATTTTTTAGTATCTTACTTTTTATTTTATCTGATTTTGGGACTTTCTTGGATTTCTAAATCCAACTTCTCTTACCTAAGAGTGGGTGTTCCACACCAACACCAACCCCCTGCCCACCTTGATATGATAATATCCCACATGAAAGGAGGTTGTGGATCCCACTATAATTAGTGCATTGCAAGTTCTCCCATCACTTTATCAATCATGGCATGAAGCTGACACAAGGTTAAAAATCATTTAAATATTGTAGTCTACATAGGGAGGTATAAAAGGACTCAACAAGAGAATTCTAGTAGATTGGAAGAATCTGGGGAAAAAATTGACACTATATATCGCAAGCTAATAATTCTAGCTAGGAGATCAACCAAAATTTCCTTCTTCATAGATGAGGATAGCGACAAGTCAGCGTATATGCCTAGATATTCTACCCAATAGCTATTATGACTCATTGATTTTCTTCTTGCAACACTATTAGTCTTTTTTGTCTTCTCATGTTGATGTATCTCAAGGTCTGGCACATTCAACCTATTTTAATAAGTTTTTATTTACAAGATGCTCTAGTTAGATGAGGTCTTGACAACTTTAAGACTTTGAACTTATCTTGCTGGTTTAGTTTCCCTTTAGGTAGACCAATAGCAAAAAAAATCATTTATGTAATCCTTATTTGATATAATGCAAAGTGCCTAACTTTGAAAAGGGTTATTAAACCCAATATTACACTAAAATTACTTACATTATTCTAATACCTAATCTTGTAGTCATCTCTCAAGTTATAGTAAGGGAAATTTGGATAGAATTAGCTAAAAAAGACTAAACCAAGGAAAATTGGATAGAAATGTCTACTTTTCTATCTTTTTGAAGTTTATTCCCTACAAATTCCTCATGAATTCCATAAAAGAAACATCACCTTCATTTCCAACATACAACAATCTTATCTCACTTAAATAACTTAGAGAATATAAGATATATAAATTAATATGATGTAATCTATCTAGCTGTTATTAAACCTATTATCGTAATATAATAAATAATTATACTACAATAATAGTTATAAAAGAATCAATATGTA
>APFE030300811.1:62072-95803 GCA_000404065.3 Pinus taeda | reverse complement strand
AAGTTTATATTATTTTGAAATATATAGTTTATAATATTGAGATATTTTAATTTTATATTATTTTGAATGTTGATATAACGTATGATTTAGTCTTAGCTTTAAAATTAAACTGTTAGTTTTATTAATTTTGTTGCGTCAAGTTATATAATTAGAAGGCTTTTAGCCATCCTGGAAAGTGACGATATGATGTTTAAGCACTTCCTGTTGTGTCAAGTTTTAAAAGGATTAGCTGAATAAATTTTAAGGTCAAGTTTAACTAATTATGATCGTTATTTTATTAAATAGTTTTGATTTGATATCAAAAAGTATGACTAAAATATGTTACAAAGTTGTGTAGGTTATAAAAGGATTGGGTGAATAAATTTTAAGCTTAAGTTTAACTAATTATGATAAAGTAGTAGTAACGTATCATGCACTGTGACTTTTATTTATTATATATATATATATTCTATAATATATAAGTGGATTAAAAAATATGTATTTTTAATAAAATATAAACTAACTATGATAAAGTAGTAGTAACGTATCATGCACTGTGATTTTTATTTATTTATATTTTTATATATTTATTATATATTATAATATAATATATAAAAGTGGATAAAATATGTTATTTTTAATAAAAATAAAATATCAAATGATTAGATTTGAGAATTTAATTTTATTAAATAATTAGAATTATAATTTTATTGGATAAAATAATTTAAAATATAAATCCAATCCATATTATTATGCTTTAAATGCAATTCCCAATTATTGAGGTTATAGTTTATTAAATTATAACTTAATCTAATAATGTAATAGAAGCAAATAATTAAATACAAACAAATATTGTGTTTAATTTTATTCGTAATAAAATCATAATATAAATATAGAATTCAAATAGATTCATTTGATTGCTTAACTGATATTAGATATTATTTTAAGATTCAACTGGATTAATTAAGTCATTCATCTTTGAAATAATGTAAAATTCAAATAACAAAATAAGTTACATCTCCATTTAAAAATTATCCATCGTGAAAACTATATTTTATTGAGTGTAATAATTTTTCATCTAAATTCGTACTGGAGTTTAGATAAATGTTTAAGCTAATTCTTACGGATATTTAAAATAACATAGATAGTGAAAATGCGTTTTATGTGATTAGGATGGGAAGTGGATCCTCAATTCTAATAATAATTTTGAGTGCTTTTCGATAACGCTGTGCAAGGGTGATTCGACCAGTTTTACTAGATCTAAATTTTGATTAAAAAAAAAATAAAAATTAAAAACAATAACTTGTTCTCACTGACTCAATCAATTTTTATAAACAATAAATTATAATTAAGAATACAATATCATGGTATGAAATAATTATTTAATATAAAAAATAATTTAAAATAATACTTTATTTTCATTATTTAAATTTTTATAAATTTAAATTATTTTATAATTTTTTAGTATTTTATAGATTATAGTAATTTTAATAATTAATCGGAGGTGGATTTTTATTTCATAAGGAAGATGCATCAAATGGGTGTATAAATTGATTGTAATATTCAAAAAATTGATAAAATAACTATCATTATTATTTTCAGATAGATAAATAGGGTCTATTTTAAAATAAAGATTTTAATTTATTTTTCTAAATTATTAAAAATCTCCTATTAGATAATAGGGATTTTAATTTTATGAGATATTTTAATATTTTTAATAGTTGTTTTACATTAAAGATTATTATTTATCTCAAAAAGAGTTAGTATTTGTTATTTTATGAAATTGATTAATTAAAAAAATTATATGAGTATGAGTTAAGTTTTTTTAAACCTATGGTATTAAAAAATATGGTTATGTAATAGTTTATTTATTGGTTAAGAATATCATAGTAAAGTCATTATGAATTTCCATAATGGAGAATTTGTTAGATGCTTTTTTATAATGCTTATATTATAATATATAATAATAATTATTATTATTATTTATTTATTTTTATGATTTTTTAAAATCTTGCTATTGTGAGATGTATGATGGGGTAAGTAATTTGATGCTAATTCACATTTATCAACTACTTACTTTATATGGTTGGGCTATTTATGTGGATAGGCATGTATATTGTGGAATAGGACTTCCACAATTTTAATTTTATTATCAATAATTATTAAGTGGGTGGTAGGGATTCAACCTCCACAAAAGATTCTAAAATATTCTTAGTAATATTCACACATAAAAGTTTGAGATTTATCTCCAAAGTAGTTATACTATTTTCGTCATTTTAATTAAATTGATTAACTAAAAAAATATATGATATGAATATGTTTCCTATTAAATGAGTTATGATATTTTGGGCATATGGATTGGTAAGCCATGATAAATTTGGCCCTAGTATTGAAACAAAACCTATTTAAAGTTTAAAACTATTCATAATTAAGTTTTAGTGAATCTCCATGATTAAGAATCTAGTTTATATATGTATGCATGTATGTATAACTTATATCTTAGTTGTTTTTTAATAATAATAATAATTATTATGATGATAATAATAATAAATTTATAATGCATCATGATGACGATGATGATGATTAACGTCCACTAAGATCAATATCAATATGGTCTATCAGGGTTTAATAAAGTAAGAGATTAATTGAGACTCTTTAAAATTGTATTTCTAGAGAGAGGCATTACTAGACCACTATAGATGGTTGGTAGCGTTACAATTTACAATGTGAGTAGTGTGATGATGATTAACATCCACTAAGATTAATATCAATATGGTCTATCGGGGTTTAATAAAGTACGAGATTAATTAAAGCTCTTTAAAATTGTATTTCTAGAGAGAGGCATTACTAGATCACTATAGAAGGTTGGTAGCATGTTTTGGAAATGAGAAAGAATCTGAGTATGAGTGGCACAATCCAAGGGAATGTGTTTTAACATAATTTTCATATATATATATATATAGATTACTTTTTTTTAATGATAACAACAATTTAAAATAAAGTCATAATGTATTATAAAATAAATGTTTTAATGCACATTGGCATTTACTAGCCATTTAATTTATATGGTTTACCTAGTGATAATATATATTCGATTAGACTAACATTTAATTCTTACTAAAAATAGTCTAGAATGTTCCATGAAAGTTTCAATTTGCCACCCATCTCATAATTATTGATAATTAAATTAAAGTTTTAGAAGTCATACTCTAAAATAGACATGTCTATGAGTATAATTAAGAATATTAAATTCACAATTAAACTTTATTTATAATATTATTTTTAACTAAATATATATAAATTAAAATATTTAATTATTTTATATGTAAATATAGTGTAGTCTAATTAATACATGAAATGGCATGCTATGAAAAATATTTTTGGTTATTTAAACTTCAAATTTGGACATTTTTAGAGATATCAAGTTTAAAGTTATTTAATCTATACAATTCTAGTTTCTATTTAATATATTTTTAAAATTAAATTATTAAACATTAAATAATATTAATTTAATATTTAATTTAATATTAATTTTAAATCAATCATTATCCTCATCAAACATAAAACAAAATAAATTTAAACGATAATTAAATATTAAATAATCTTGAAATCTTAATATATTAGTTTAATTTTAATTGTTATTATTATTACTTAATAATATTTTTCTCCTAAATTATATTACTTGGTTCAAAATATCACCTAAATCTTAATGATATAATCAATGCCAAAAACATTTATTTACGTTATAGATCACAAAAATCTTAAAGCTCACCATAATTGTTTCATATTTAATTTGTCCACAACTTTCGCATTTTATTTTATATTTGTCCAAATCTTTCGCATTTTATTTTATTTTCAAATGATAATAGTCCAAGCTATACTCTGCAATGCATGGGTGTATTCTACAATGACACCAGATATATTAATACTTTGCAAAAAAAACTCTTTCTAGATAGGGTAATTATCTTCACTAGTCTCTTTAATCATTATCAAATTAGATATTTACATGGTACACGCTTTACTAAATTCACGGAAACACGTATCAACCTTTAAAACAAGTTAAACTAACACCTTGCGGGTCAAGTACCCGCAAGGTATTTAATAGTGCTCATCGAACTTAATAATTCTTGTATTTTAATACGAAGGGTATGCTATAAATCAATTCACACATATAAATGAATACGGTTTACAAGTTAATAATTTTTTAACTATTTTTATGGTTAAAATATTATTTTTGTGATAGGTATAATATTGTATTTTTTAAATGACAATGGATATAAATTTTTAATTTTATTTTTTTAAATGGTTCATAATATTGTTTTTTTGTTGTTGTGAAGTATGTATTAAAATTGTTTTTTTTAGCTCAAAGTTTGTTTTTTTGTACGTAAGGAATCATGTTAAGATCTAGAGAGAATAGGTTAATGATCTAAGACCTAGAGATATCTAGTAGGAGTGAAAGCTAACCCCTTACGGACTACCAACAGGTTATTCCAAGTGGCTTGATTTTCCTTAAATAAAAATGATGAGTGAGCCTGCATTTGTTGCATGGTTTTCCTTAAATAACAATGATGAGTAAGCCTGCATTTACGGATAGTAGCAAAAGATGGTTTTCTTCATTGCTGGTTTGACAACTAAATTATAATAAATTTTCTCACCTTGCTAAAAAAACATTATTTTTTTTATCAACTTGTAATTTAATAATCAAAATGAAATATCACCATGTAAAAAAAATATAAGTCTAGATTTCAATGAATTTAAATCCTTCTGGAATTAAAATCTTTCAACCTGCATCTTGTTTGTGGAGATATTTGATGAACGCTCGTCGTTGGATGTGGAGGGGTTCTTATCGTAGCAGAAAAGGAACCTGTTATTTTATAATGCAAAGGAAAGGACGATTTATTTTACTAACTATTTTTCCTAACGAGTTTGTTTAGGGCATTTAATATTTATTTTTAATTGATGATGATGATGATGATTAACGTCGACTGATGAGATCTATTAGATCTTAAGAAAATAAAGTAGTTGAGATTTTTTTAAATATTATTTCTATAATCAAATTGAAGGGAGAGGAGCATTCCGAGATCACTATACTTATCGTGGCTAAACAAGTCAAGAAGGTTTGAAGTCTGGCAGATGTTTTGGAAATCATAATGGATATTTTTGGAAATGAGAACGGATGTGAGTGAGGAACTAACAATCGAAGAGAGTGTTTTTCATCTTCAATTCTCTTACTGTCACACAACTGACAGATCATTTCTTCCTAGGGTGATTTGGGGATATACCAACTTCCAATTTCACTTCTAAGCTCATGGGAGTTATTTCTTATCTTTGCAATGCTCATTTTGTTCTCAGCACTAGTCAAGACAAAGAGATTTCTTGCTAGGGTGATTTAGAGATATACCAACTCCCAATTTCACTTCTAAGCTCATGGGAGTTATTTCTTGTCTTTGCAATTCTCATTTTGTTCTTCACACTAGTCAAGACAAAGAGATAATTCTAATTAGCCAGGGTGGGTTTGATCACCTCCTTATAGTACCTTAGCTTGGTTTTCCCTTAAGATCCTTATCATCCCACAATTTGTCCTTAAATTTGGAAGTGATAGGTTTTTAAATATTATCACTATTCTCCAAGATGATCTTCTCCTTTACCCCCCAATAGTTGAACAATGCTTGCACATCTTTTATCTACAAAATTTCTAAAAGTTTAGGAGAAAAATTGTCTTATGAAAACATTACGCATGAATCATTTTGATGGTAATTATTAATTTCATATAATTATTTGGTATAAAAGTATATTTTAACTCAACTAAATTGAAAAGCATCTAATGAAATTGTGGGCAAAACTAATTAGGAAACAAGCCAACAAAACTAATTAGAAAATTAAATCATAAAAATTTAGAAAACAAATATTCAAACTACTCATATAATTTACAGATTATATTTGAAGAGATAAAAGTTAAAGAGTTCTCTACTTACAAATATAATTTAATTTTCGTAAAATATTAAAAAATCAAATGTCTAAATTGATCATATAATTTGCACATGATATTTAAAGAAATAAAGATCAAGCTTAGATCCATTTTAAATTGGAATTTAGGAAGCCTACAAAGGGATAAACCTCTTATTTTTTTCATTTTTAACTTTTACTTAATTCATTAAAAAGAACGAAAAAAATATAGGTTGAGAGGAGCGCTAGGAGCCGGGGAGCTGATGCAGGGTGCACGGTGGTTCAACCCTCTAGGGTTTCTGTAACTTCTACTATGGTACAACCCTCCTGACTTTTGCAGCTTTTACAGTATTGACCGATTCACAGTTTCACGGTTCCTGCAGGGCAATTTCGAGTTCCATGAGTCCCCCTCAGGGGGAGGATGTTCTGCCTCCCCCAAAGCACGATAGGGAGCAGCACCGGAATAAAGAAAGCAATAAAACAGAGGCTCAGAATGACGATAGCACAGATCCAAGCTTATAACAGGAAAAGGCACAGGGTAAACAGGATCAGCCCAAAGTCAGCTCGACCACATGCAAGCTAGTAGCCACTGTGCTCCCAAAAGTAGAATTTCCAAGTCACCAAATCAATGCTCGGATACAGTTTATGAGGGATCATGCACTAATAAGCAAGTTTATAAGACTTTGGTGAACTGAGAAGGCGTTGCATGGCTGGATAGCAGTGAAATGGAACCCAAAAGGTCACATCACCCTGCAACTAGGGCCTAAAGGGTTCTTCACAGCCATTTTTAACTACTTAGAGGACCGGAATAGGGTCCTAGATGGAGGACCGTATTTCTTTAACGCCGCTGGTCTGTATCTCAGAGGATGGGTAGAGTGTTTCAACCCTGACAAGGAGGATCTCAGCTAGGCTCCAGTTTGGATAAGACTTTACTCGTTCGGCATGGAGTATTGGGAGGAAGACCCTTTACAAGAGATCGAAAACATTCTAGGCAAGTTCATCAAAGTGGCAGAGGAAACCAAAATCAGCAGATACACCTCATACACACGGATCTATGTCTACATGCACCTCAATCAGGCACTTTCGAATGCGGTAAGTTTATTCCATGATGATATTGAATGGGTTCAGTTGATTGATTATGAACATGTGTCGTTTAGATGTAGAATATTTCACGATCTGGGCCATTTATTTAGGGACTGTCCTTTAAATAAAAAAACCCTCTTCCCCAGCAAGCTCAGATAAGCCTGAATCTGATGGATTTACCAAAGTGGCTAGTCGCAGGAGAAATCAGAAGAAGTCGACAACTATTCACAAGATGCCTCCAACCAACTCTTCCAAACCTTCAAAAAGCAACAGCTTTGAAGCATTAGCCCAAGATAATGATCTCGTCTCCGATAATCCCACTCCCGCTGAGAGGGAGACAAAGAAAGATAAACAGGCAGAGCAAAAAGATCCCAAATCGCTCCCAGAAGATCCTCTATCCAAAGGAACCTTCTCCCCTACCCAGCTCAAGATCCCAACTTGGAACTCTCAAGGAATGGAGGTAGAAAATATAATATTTGATTCCAGAATAGCAGCAGAAACATCTGAAGAGTTAAACGAATCCCAGCACATGGAGGAGGAACTAGAGAGCATAGATATTGGAGAACTTGATATCCTAGGCCTAGAGCAAGCATGTAAAACAAAGAACTTTGACAAAATTCAAGATCGTCAAGTAGAGAACCTGGAGGAGGTCCTATCTCGGGCTCAAAGGCATCACTCTCTAGGTGTTCAGATTGGAAGTCCATGGGATGAAAAATTCATTGCCAAAGATAACAAAAATCGTGGGAGGAAAACAGATCTCCAATGAACAATCAGAACAGGAGAAATGTTAGTGGATTCAGGTAGATACTCCAAGCTAACAAAGTACTTTAACACCACCCACAACACTTCTCAATGAAGTTGATATCATGTAACATCAGAGGGCTCAACAGCCCAAGGAAAGGTAGACTACTTAAGAACATGATCATACAAGAAAAGCCTCAAATCCTATTCTTGCAAGAAACTAAATGCAATTCAATTGCTCTGGAAAGAATTGCAGCAAAAGCCTGGCCAGGAGGTCTGGTAACTACTGTGGATTCTTATGGGGCATTTGGCGGCCTTGAAATTTTATGGGACGCACGCACTATTATTCTCAACAACATACATACTAATAAGAATTTCATCCAAGCAATCTTTCACATCACTGGGACCAAAATATATGGACATCTATCTAATGTCAATTTCCCTCAAGAAAATGTGCACAAAATAGAAATCCTAGACACCCTTTTAGAAATCAATAAAAATAGGTTGCACCCTCTATGGATTTCTGGGGGCGATTTCAACATGATTACCAGGTTGGAAGAAAAAAGGGGAGGTAGGAACAGAGGAAACTGGGAAGGGAGTCACCTAAATTAATTTATTCAGAACAATTGGCTTATTTACATTCCTTCCAATAATGTTCTTTTTGCCTGGAGAAACAAAAGAGAAGGGCCGCATCAGATTGCTTCTCGTCTGGACATATTTCTTCTATCAGACAACGCAATTCATCTGGGAGGGGAATTTGCTGCTTCCATCTTGCTGATCTCAGGATCAGATCATTGGCCAATTTCCCTTCAATGGACTCGCCCTGGTCAACATTTCCAAAGACCTTTTTGCTTTGAGGCCTTCTGGATGTCTCATCCGAACTTCAATAGCTTAATCAACTCAGAATGGAACAACTTCTCTCCTCCAAACGACTCTAAGATGTTTCAATTTCAGCAGAATCTCAAGCATCTCAAAGGCAAGATCAAACATTGGAACTACACTTCTTTTGGTAATATTTTCCAGGCTCAGAATGCCCTCAATCAAGACATGAAAAATTTGCAGCAGAGGATTATAATTGAAGGTCGATCTGAGGACCTATCAAAATAGGAAAAAAATCTTGAATCACAAATCTTAGAAAGGGAAAAACAAGAAGAAACACTATGGAGGCAAAAATCAAGAATAAAATGGCTTAAGGACGGAGAAAAAAACACAAATTCTTTTCACAGAACTACCGTTCAGTGCATAATGAATAATAACATAACCCAAATACAAAATGAGCAGGGGTAAAAGGTCGAAACTCATAAAGAAATTGAAAGCGAGTTCCTAAATTATTTCAAGCAAGCGGATCAAGAGCCAAATACTGATAGATTGCTAGTTATTGAAAAAATTACGAGCAACATTCCCAAATTAATCTCAGAGGAGCATAATCAACTCCTTCTCAGACCTGTATACTTACAGGAGGTTGAAGAGGCAGTTCGTCAATTGAAATTTGGGAAGGCGCCGGGTCCGGATGGATTTACCTCCAATTTTTTTCACAATTTCTGGGATCTGATCAAAATGGAGGTGTGGGAGGTTGTGGAGGAATCAAGAACATTGAGATGGATTTTCCCTGGATTGAATGCCACTTTTATTGCTCTAGTTCCCAAGGAGGCTCAGCCTAGCACTCCTGACAAGTACAGGCCTATCGCTTTGTGCAATATAATATACAATATTGTTTCCAAAATCATCTCATCCAGACTCAAATTGTTGCTCCCTCTTATCATCTCGCCTGAGCAATCTGGTTATGTTGAAGGTAGGCAGATAACGGATGGAATTATCCTAAGTCAAGAAATAATCCATTCTTTGAAGCAATCCAAGAGGCCAGGTATGCTCCTCAAAATTGATCTGTCCAAGGCTTTTGATAGCTTAAGTTGGATGTACACCAGGAAAATTCTAACAGCTTTTGGTTTTGCTTCTCCTTGGGTAAGGTGGGTTATGAGTCTTTTATCTTATTCATTCTTTTTTGTGCTAATCAATGGTATTCCCTCATCCACATTTCACCCCTCCCGGGGAATTAGGCAGGGAGATCCCCTTTCTCCCTTCCTTTTTGTTATCATGGCAGAAGGATTCGGTCACAACATTAAAAAAGCCCAACAATCTCAGCTCCTTAAAGGCCTATCTTTCATAACACCTCTACCTTTTGTCATCAGCAATTTTTTGATGACAATATGCTTTTTGGTCATCCGTCTGTCCAGGAAGCTCATCAACTCAAATCTCTGCTGTCGGATTTCTCAGATGCCTCAGGTGCCAATATCAATAAAGCCAAATCTCAATTTTTTTTTTCAACACTCATGTTAATACCCAAGCAGCTATAACTCACATTCTTGGATTTACCATTGTAGCTCTTCCCTCCAAATATTTAGGAGCGCCTTTGACAGCCTTGGCCCTTAAGCACTCCTCTTGGAAAATCCTCTTAGAAAAGCTAGACGCTCGCCTCTTCCGCTGGACTCACAGGGCTCTTAACATGGCGAGTAGATTAGTCCTCATAAAAGTTGTTCTTCACTCCATGCCACTCTATCTCTTCTCTATCCTTGTCGCTCCCAAATGGGTTCTCAAAGAAATCAAGAATCTCCAGCATTCCTTCTTATGGGGAAGCTCAGGACCAAATCGCAAATGGGCTCTTGTCAAATGGGACAAATTTTTCCTTCCGAAATGCGCTGGTGGCAACGGTTTGAGGGGTCCTTCTTACAGCAACGAGGTCATGTGGGCCAGAATATGGTGGAGATGGCTTTCTGCGCCATTCACACCCTGGGCTTCTCTATGGACTACCAAATATGCAAGCAACTGCCTAATAGAAGAACAAATACGAATGTCAGAAGTCATCATGGGCTCCCTAATTTGGAATTCAGCCAAGCAACATAGAAATCTAATTCATCAGCATAGTTTTTTGGAAGTTAAGGACGGCAACACAACAAGGTTCTGGGAGGATTCTTGCGAGCAGTTGCCCAAGCTAAAGGACCTTCTTTCTCATCTGCAACTTTCGGAGTAGGATTTGCAAGAGTATGGCAAGGTCAGTAAATTTTGGACTCACTCTTCCACATAGGATTATAGGCAATGGATTAAAGCGGACCAGATCTTAAGACATGGAATAGAATAGGCTCAACAATCGCTCAAAACAAAATTAATGAAAAGGAAAATACAGTTTTCGGAGGAAAGGGATATCCTTAGATGGGGATATGAAGAAAAAGGCACCTTTACCACAAGGGAGGCTTACAATATAATCAGCAAGCAGCATATGGTCAAAGACCTGCTATGAAGCAAAGTTTGGGACCATTCCAACTGGCTGAAAGTCTCTACCTTTCTCTGGCTCCTATGTCAAAACAAGATCCTTACATGGGATAATCTTAGAAAAATGAATTATCATGGGCCCTCCATGTGCCCCAAATGTAGGCGAGAAGAGGAATCCATAATGAATCTTATGGATTCTTGTCATATTGTGTGCAAGCTTTGGGAAAAAGTCAGCTTTCGATGCCAAAACGAGGGAAGAGTTCATGGAGATATCATAGCCATAGTTCGCATTTGGGATCAGACACCTTATCAGTGCAAACTTCTAAACTTCTTATGGAAGCTTATTCCAGGGTTCCTCATGTGGAACATTTGGAAGGAGAGGAATCGCAAGATATTCAAGGATCAATCTATGCCTATGGAGAATATTTGGATCATCATATGCCAAAATATCAAAGAATCTCTATCTCACCATACTTGGTCTCAGGAAGATCTTCCTTCTCTGCCGCAAGAACAGTCCATTTGGGAAAATTGGAATCTTCAGTGGAATCAAGAGCTTAATTCCAAAGGAACATTTCCTTCATTGGGTCATTCGCCTATGAAGTGGCTCCCTCCTCTCGATCATATGTTCTAGCTAAACTTCAATGGAGCTTCAAAAGGCAAATCCAGGATATTTCGGCTTTGGAGGTATCTTTAGAGACTATCAGGGGACTCCTCTTCTAACCTTTTTCGGTTCAAAGGGATGGGATACCAACAACTCAGTGGAATTGGAAGGTTTGTGGTAAGGTCTTATCTTAGCTCAAAACAAGGGATTCTTTCTGCTTATCATAGAAGGGGATTCTCAGATCATCACAAATATGGTTTCCAAAATCATGCAAGGCACTCCGTCATGCAAGGTAAGCAACAGTTGGAGGATGGCGAAGAGACTCGAGCTCATTGATGTCTGGCTCGCCCATCACAGGGCTATTACTATCAAGTATACCCGCCGAGAAGGAAATAAAGTGGCAGACTTTCTTGTTAATCTTGGAGTGGAATGTGAGTTGGAACTTCATATAGGATCATTTTCCAACCTAGTCTCTGCCTCCCAATTAATGGATTACAACAATATTGTGAAGAATGAAATGCAACAGGTAGAAGAAGCACACCCAAATGCGGGTGTATTAATGGATCATTAATGGAGAGATTCTCCTGCGTCGGCGTTTGGTCCTGCAAGTCACAAGATTGCACTCTCCTCCATGCTCTCTCTTGGTTAATGCAGGCTCACACAAGGCACCTGCTGATCAATCTACACTATTTATTGTTCACTTTGGTCAAGAAAATTTTCCTGAGGTTTTATTCATGGGTTCATCGGCTTCCCCGTCCATTATCTACTCCTAGTCCTACTGTTATAACCTGCGTTAGACTTAGAATTCTTGTAGTGGCTTGACTGCAACCATCAGTGTTTGGCTTGGAGGGGCTTTTGCTGCAGAAGCCAAACTTCCCCTTTGAAAGGCTCAGCTCTGTTATCTGAATTCTGGGTGGTTTCCCTTCAGGACTTCTTACATCCCTTACTCCATTACCTACTCTGCTTAGGTCTCCATTCGCATCCTGACCATGGTGTGCCACCACATGCAAAGTCGCTATGGCGGTAGTCGCGGTGGTCGTGGGCGGTCTCAGCCTGTTCCTTCGTCTGATATCCCTATGGCTCCTGCGTCCCCTCCTTCAACTCGTGCAATTCCACCTCAGCCTAGTCCTGTATACAAGCCTTTCCCGCGTAACACCTTCCAGACCACCCATTTCAAGTTTCAAAGCAGCCTCAACAAGCCTATTCTCTCGGCCAACATTACTATCATCTTCGCGGAGGAAGAGGCTCTGCCTAGCATTTCAGTGCACACCTCAGCGACGCATTCTCAGGGCGGCCATGGCAGCGAGCAGGATATGGAAGACGAAGGAAATGTGATCAAATCGTGGTGATTTGCATGTCGAGGGAAATGTTCCTGATGACACCCAGCCACCAGATGGCAACTTCCAAGGAGTCTCGGGATCTGTTGACCCTGCTGATAGTTCTTGTGGAAATCGTCGTTCGTTGGAACATCCAGGTGGAAACGGTATGGATGATGAGGTAAAGGAGGGAGAATTATGGGTTGGCAATGCATGCCCGGTTGTGGAGGAAGGGCCAGGCCAAGACGCAGTCGTTTGATGCCTCCTGGGACCTTCTTGCTCCCCCAGCTTTTCTTTTTGCTCCCCAGGTCAGTTTGTTGTGTTTCTTTGGTTTTGGTAGTGTCTTCTGCTATAGGTCTTTAGTTCAGTAGATGTTTTTGCTTCTGGGTCTCTAGTTAGCATAGACAGTTTTGCTAAAGGCTACCATCTATCCTTTCTGTGGTTTACCGATATGTTCAGTTCTCAATGTATGGTTTTTGGGCATTATGTAACTAGTTTTCCCAACCTTGGGATTGTCTTGATGAGTTGAAGGCTAGTTTCTGCTCTCCTCTGAGGTTTCGACCTCCTTGTAACTTTATTTTTATTTTCTTTTATTAGAATTAGTCTTTACCGAGAAAAAAAAAATCATTAAAAAAAACAATGAACATGTATTATATATAATGATTAATCATTTTGTATCTTAATTTTTTAACATTTAAAAAATATTTTTTCCAAATTTAATAATTTAAATTGTTATTTTGAAATTTAACCAATTTAGTCATTTTAAATTATTTAGTTATAAGACAATTATAATTTAAATGTATATTAACCATATAATATATTAAAAAAAAACATTTTATATTTATCTAAATAGTGTTCAAAAACCATCATCTGTTTATCAGATTGAAACGGATCAAGGAGCCTAGCCTACAGGCAGGCCAACCAAAGGGAAGGGAGGAGCTTGCAACCTTCTTCATGCCTACTTATCAAATTACAACGTTAATACATATACTTAGTAGTTACCAAATTCGACCGTACTTCCGAAAAAAATTCGAAAATTAGTCGGTTCTATTCGATTTGTGAATTAGTACGATAATTTGGGTTCGTTACAGTGCATTTGTTGGCATTATCATTCAGGGATTGTCCTTGATGGCAACTCACTCAAATGAAAGATCAAAGTATAACAGGAAAACAACAAAGAATTACAGATCAGTCTTCACAAAATGAAGAAAGAGAGGTATACACAGGTTCACCATTGACCAAGCTACGTATACATGCAGGTTCACTGTATACAAGTCACGTATATGTACACACACACTTTCACGGAAGGAAAAGCGTGTATACCTTGAAAACTAACTTTTTTGGTCCAAAGTATTTGGTCCATGGTATTTTGATCCATGGTATTGGTCCAAGGTATTGGTCCTAAGTGGTTTAGGTCCATGGTACTACGAAAGGCCTAAAACTATGAAAGGAGGAGAAAATCATTAGGCCAAAGTATGCAAGTATCAAATATCTGATGAAGTGTGAGATCTAGTATGCAAGTTATCGGGTTATGGTGCATTGTTGGATTTGGACCAATGATGAACCTTAGCTGATGATGAGGGATCAGATCTAATGATGGATCAGGATATTAAGGTGCAAAATGAACTATCATTAGGTGCTTTTGCTCATGTATATTCTAGATCTGAATTCTGAAACATATATTTTTCTGTAAATGATATGATCTAGGTATAACTAAAGTCTGGAATAGCTGCAAAATTTTTAATTTATATTTGCAGATATATACGCTGGTTGGCTTTACGGAAAGCACGTATGCACGTAGGTTCGACACATGGAAGTAGCGTATGCCTTATAAAATATGCTTTAGTTGCTTCTATTTGTTGTTGTAGTGTTCTGGGTTCTGGCTTGGGTTATGGTTACTCTATTCTGGTGATAGCATTCTGAATGATCAGATTGATGGGTAGTTAAAATGATTGATTGATTCAGTTGTGGTTGGTTCGAAAGAAGATTGGTTGATGTAGATATATTTGATGATTGAATGATGTTGTTGATGGATCCAGTCTAAAAATTTATGAAACGTGGTCCCTGGAAGAAAAGAGAAGGTTGTAGCCTTCTGTAGGCCGGAACCTATGTACTAGTAAACATATTAGCTAGTACAAGAGCTAGGGGGTTGTAGCTCCCTTCCAGTAGAAGTTGGAGAATGAGAGAAGGCTGTAGCCTTCTATAGGGAGAAGCCTGCGTACTAGTATAAGACTGCACCAGTACAAAAATTGTAAACAGAATTTTCTTATTATTAAAAGAAGGCAGAGACAACAGCAACAGGTGGTTTTCACCCACATTGGGTTTCCAACTTATATCTTGGTGTTCATGTGTGTTTCTTATGTGTGATGCTTTATTCTGCTTTTACTACACTGTCTATTGAGTTCCTGATATATTGATTAAAGTTCAATACATGATAATTTGGGTAAATCAAAAATATCTTTGCATATATGATGGTTGCATTAAGTACAATTGCATATACATGCTAGTTAACTGAGCTGAAGTAGCATATACAGATCAGTTTTGACAATTAAATTATTGATCTGATAATACTAATTCACCCCCCCTCTCAGTATTATTTCCAACAATTGGTATCAGAGTAGGTCCTTCAGAAGAAGCTTGATTAGTTGAAGGAAGATCCATCATCATGAGTAATCAAGAAAGTGGGGGATCCATCAGACCGCCAATCTTTGATGGGAACAACTTTGTTTATTTGAAGGTAAGAACCACAACCTATCTTCAATCACTTGGAACAGATGTCTGGGAAATCGTGGAAGGAGGATATACATTTCCATCAGCAATTCCTACAGATATGGCAGGTAAAAAGAAATATGAAACCAATGCCAAGGTTGTCTATAAATTATTGGGAAGTTTGTCACAATCAGAGTTTGCCAAAGTTATGCAGCTCAAATTAGCCAAAGAAATATGGGACAAAATCGTTCTAAGCTACGAAGGAGACTCTCAGGTAAAACATGTTAAACTTCAAACTCTCAGAATTCAATATCAAACTCTCAAGATGCACAATGATGAAAGTATAGCTAGTTACTTCTTACGTATAGATGAGGTTGTTAAATGCATGAAGAATCTGGGTGAAGAGATAAAGGAAGTTACCTTATTTGAAATTTTTTTAAGATCCTTATATGCTAAATTTGAATCAAAAGTATCTGTCATAGAAGAAAAGAAGGATCTACATACTATTACTATGATGCAGCTTCACGGAATCTTAACTGCCGTTGAGATGAGAAAAGTAGGTCCATCAAATATGAGAGAAGCTGCATTTAAAGCTTCAACAAAAGGAAAAGAAGAACTCAATGAATCAGGACATATTTCAGAAGAAGAAGAGGAAGTAACCTTTGTCAAGATGGTTCAATGAGGTTCCAGAAGATTCAGAGGTAAACTACCTTTCAAATGTTTTTCCTGTGGTAGAGTTGATCATTATGTTGTCAAATGTCCTCATAAAGATAAATATGATAAAGGGAAGGAATCTACAAAATGGAATAGAAAACAAAGTGTAAGTAAAAAAAGCTACTATACTCATGAAGATAGCGATGGTTTATCAAATAAAGATGAAGATGAAAATAGTAATGACTATAGACTTCTGATGGCTTATGAAGATGATGATTTTTTGGATGCTTTAGATGAAGATGACCTTTATGAAGAAATTTCTAAACTCTAAAACTGTTTTGAAGAAAAGAATATGATTATAGATACCTTGACATACCGACTTTCTAAAAGAGAAAAACACAATGAAAACTACAATGTGAAATTTTGGGTCTAAGAAAGAATCTTGAGAAAACAAAAGCTCTCAATATTAGATTTGCTAAAGGATCAGAAACCTTAAATGAAATTATAAAAGTGCAGCGTTCTCCTCTGATAAAGACAGGCCTTGGATATACTAAAGAAGCATCTCAATCACAGAAGCTGTCAACCTCCACTAAAAGCTATCTTGATGCAGCAAAGAGCAGTGAACAGTTTGACAATCGTCAACAAAAGCATAAAGCAGATCACCATGTAAATCAGGCTCAATTTACTTCAAGGATGAACAAAAGCCACAACCAACCTCATGTAAATCGTAATCAATTTGCTTCAAAGATAAATATCAATAGAAACTACAATCACCAGGTTAGTAGATTCAATAATCGCAAGAACTTCTTTAATGGTCAATGTTTCTCATGTCATAATTTTGGACACAAAGCTTCTCAATGTGTTTCTTAGAAAACCATCATGACTAGAGAAGCATAAAATCGAAGGAATGTGACAAGGATTAAGAAAAGTTCCTATAATAACTTTTCTCTTCTTGAAAATGAAATAGAATGCTCAATCTGTAACAACTTTGGCCATGAAGAATCTGAATGCAGGAGTAAATTTCGGCAAATATCTCAAAAGGAGAAAACTCCATTAAATCCCAAAGTATGGAGAAAGAAATAACCGCAAAAAGAAAGATGTGGTATAGCCTTGTATGCAAAAGGATATGAAAACTAGTGGTACATCGACAGTGGATTCTCAAAACACATGACAGGTGACAAAGAAAAACTACACTCATATAATGCCTTAGAAAAGGAAAAGAGTGTCTCATTTGGAAACAACACTCTTACTGTCATAAAAGGTAAAGGCTCTGTTTTCTTGAAAGAAAAAGTTAAAGTTGGGAATGTTATGTATGTTGATGGCTAAAAGCATAACTTGTTGAGTGCGAGTCAAATGTGTGATCAAGGAAATGAAGTAGTGTTTCGATCAAATGGATGTGTTGTTCATGAGCTTGATACAGGAGAAACTGTGATCAAAGGTACAAGAACTCCAAACAACCTATACATACTCAAGGGAGGACAACAAAAATGTTATCTAAGCAAAAATGATGAAAACTGGATATGGCGGAGAAGACTGGGACATCTAAGCTTTTCTCAAATAAGAAAAGCATGCAAATTCGAGGTTGTTCGTGATCTTCCAGATATCAACATTCCTGAAAATACTATATGAAAATCATGTCAATTCGGTAAGCAAACCAAATCTTACTTCATCAAAAAGGAAGGGTCAGCTAGTAAGCCTCTTGAACTTGTTCATACTGATTTATGTGGACAATCAAGGAAAAAGTCACCTCGTGGAGAAGAATACTTTGTATTGTTCATTGATGATTTTTCTAGAATGTGTTGGATAGGTCTTCTAAAGCATAAAGATGAAGCATTTGAAAAGTTCAAAGCCTTCAAAGCTTTAGTTGAAAATGAATCAGATCGCAAAATCAAATGCCTCAGATCTGATCGAGGAGGGGAATTTACGTCGGATGAATTCTTTGACTTTTGTGAAAAACATGGAATAAAAGGGCAGTTCTCCACCGCAAGGACTCCTCAGCAAAATGGAGTGGCAGAAAAGGATGAATAAAATAGTTCAACAAATGGCTTGTGCTATGCTAGATGAATCTGGAACTCCTACAACCTTCTGCAGTGAAGTTGCATTCACCGCCGTCACTATTCTCCACCAAGAAAATGTTCAGGTAAACAGCACTCAAACTCCACATGAACTTTGGTATGGTAAGACTCCTACTGTAAAATAGTTCAAAGTTTTTGGAAGTAAATGTTACATCAAAAGGACTAATGAAAAACTTGGTAAGTTTGAACCCAGAGCAGATGAAGGTATTCTTCTTGGCTACTCTTCCCGAAGTAAAGGATATAAATGTTATTATAGAAAACTTGGGAAAATTGTTGAAAGTATTGATGTTGTGGTTGGTGAAGCATGCAAAAATCCAAAATAGATAAAAATCGAAGATTATGACAATGGAGAAGATGAGGATCATTTTCCCACATCAAATCACACTGATTCTAAAGAAGAAACCAATGAAGCACTAGAAGAAGAGATAACGATAGAAGAAAAGACTCCATCCAGGTATGTTAATAAAAATCATCTAGAAACTCAAATTTTAGGGGAAAAAGGGGCAGGTGTGTAGACAAGAAGAACTATTGCCCTAAGCCTCAAGTTATCTAGCATTACTATCTTCCACAGAAACTCAAAATGTAAATGAAGCATGCAGAGAAGAATGTTGGGTCAAAGCCATGAACGAAGAACTTGAGCAAATTGAAAAAAATAATACTTGGGAATTAGTTCCTAGACCTCATGATAAGAATATCAGAGGAACCAAATGGATATTCAAAAACAAGCTGAACGAAAATGGAGAAGTTATCAGAAACAAAGTCAGACTTGTTTGCAAAGGATATGCTCAACAAGAAGGTATAGATTTTGAAGAAACTTTTGCACCTGTTGCTAGAATTGAAACCATAAGAATGTTTCTCACTCTTTCTAGTTTTCAGAAATTCAAAGTATACAAAATGGATGTAAAATCTACCTTTCTTAATAGAGACTTAGAAGAAGAAGTCTATATTGAACAAATGGAAGGATTCATTCTTGGAAATGATGCAAAACTTGTATGCAAACTCAGAAAGGCTCTCTATGGTCTAAAATAGGCTCCAAGGGCCTGGTATTACGATCTTGACAAATATCTCCACCAACAGGGTTTTTCAAAAGGGTCAGCAGATAGCAATCTATATACAAAGATTAACACTGGTAAATTGTTAATAATTGTTGTTTATGTTGATGATATCATTTTTGGTAGCAATGAAGAGTCCATGAGTCAAAATTTTTCTTGAGTAATGTAGCAAGAATTTGAAATGTCCTTCCTTGGTGAGCTTACCTACTTTCTTGGTCTACAAGTTCAGGAAAATAAAGATGGTATTTTTCCCTCACAAATCAAATATCTCAATTAGATCCTAAAAGAGTACAACATGGAAGATTCTAAACCAGTATGTATCCCAATGGTAACGGGATGCAGTCTCAACTCAAATGATGAATCAGCAGCGGTACATCAACTGACTTACAGATCCATGATTGGCAGTCTGCTTTATCTAACAGGTACCCAACCTGACATCATGCATGCAATAGGAATAGTTGGAATATTCCAAGCAAATCCAAAGGAATCACACCTTCAGGCAGTCAAAAGGATTTTCAAATATCTTCAAGGAACATAGAACTTTGGTTTATGGTATCCTATAGATACAGATCTTACACTTCATGCATATACAGATGTAGATTGGGCAGGAAGTGTTGATGACAGAAAAAGCACTAGTGGTGGTGCATTCTATATAGGTTCCAGGTTAGTGTCTTGGTTCAGCAAGAAACAAAGTTCAGTTGCACTATCTACAGATGAAGCAGAATACGTGGCTGTTACATCTTGCTGCACACAACTACATTGGATGATGCAAACCTTGCAAGACATTCACATCACATGTACTCCATCCATATCCATTCTATGTGATAATACAAGTGCCATCAGTATTTCAAAGAATCTAGTTATGCACTTCATGACCAAGCACATACCCATCAAATATCATTTTCTATGAGAACAAGTGCTTGAACAAAAGGTCAAATTGGAGTGTGTTCCCTCCAAAGAACAGGTTGTTGATATACTCACTAAACCACTGCCCAGAGAGACATTTGAATATCTCAGACAAAAGCTGGGAGTCGTTGTTGCATCATCTTGCTATTAAATCCTATTTTTTTAGAGAAAGGTGGTTATACGCGAGTTTCATGAAGCGAAGTCGTGTACATACGCGGGTTTCTATGGGCACAGTCATGTCTATGTTGGTTTAAAGAAAAACAATGGGCCAGACTAAAAAAAAAATTAAGGGGTCTACTATGGTTCTATCAATTATCTCCTCTGTTTGATGATGGTTACAATTTACTGATAACATATGGAAATTTATTGGTCCTCATAAATTTATTGACAAATTGATGTATATCTGATTGATGATGATGCTTTCATATCTCTTATTGTCATATGCAATGATCAGATTTGACAGTGAACAGGTGGAACAAGTTCAGGGGGAGAACATGGTATTCTTCTAATAAAGCATTTTTGGTATTATGACTAGAATTCTTTGGTACCTAATGAGTTCTTACTTTATTATGATAAGGGAAAGAAGCAAGTTGATCTTGATGAGCTCAAGAGGATGAGTTGATATATGCCAACATACTTTGTCACACGTTGATGATATTTTGGGAACTAATGATGGACATATACAGGTTGCTGGTCTGGATGTTGTTGAAAGATGCTACTGATAGTGCAAATCAAATGACAGTTGTTGATGACTATCATGGTGGTCTCTATTACATATATCATGTATATCATTTAATGTAAAGGTCATGAAAAGACATAATTTGTAACCCCACTATGCATGGAATGGACGATGTAACGTTTCTTGTTTTTGTCATGTATAAACAATTGGTATATCTCCACTTGGTTGGGTGGATGAGTTAAATTTGGTATATCCCCACTTGGTTGGGAGATGGATGTATGTATGAGTCATTTGTGATGTATGTATAGAGTCATGTTATTTTTTAGAACTTTTTTTTTGCAGACCTTGCTTATGCTCAGGGGGAGCATGGGCTTGATCATGGGAGCTCAATCACCACACTTCAGCATATCAGAGAACTCAGCATGTACTCAAGGGGAGCATAACCCTTTGCCCTTGATATCAAAGGGGGAGAGTGACTTGGTGTTGCCATCAAGTCCAAAGGGGGAGATTTTTGGCATTATGATTCAAGTATTGTCCTTGATGGCAACTCACTCAGATGAAAGATCAAAGTATAGAAGGAAAACAACAAATAATTATAGATAAATCTTCACAGAATGAAGAAAGAGAGGCATACGTAGGTTCACCATTAACCAAATTGCATATACAGGCAAGTTCACTGTATACAAGTCGCGTATATGTACACACACACTTTCATGGAGGAAAAAGCATGTATACCTTAGAAAAATAAGTTTTTTGGTCTGAAGTATTTGGTCCATGGTATTTTGATCCATGGTATTGGTCCAAAGTATCTGGTCCGAGGTATTGACCCTAGGTATTTGGTGCAAGGTATTGGTCCTAAGTGGTTTTGGTCCATGGTATTAAGAAGGGTCCAAAACTATAAAAGGAGGAGAAGATCATTACACCAAAGTGTGCAAGTATCGAGTATCGGATGAAGTGTGAGATCTAGTATGCAGGTTATTGGGTTATGGTGCATTGTTGGATCTAAACCAATGATGAACCTTAGGTGATGATGAGGGATCAGATCTAATGATGGATCAGGATCTTAAGGTGTAAAATGAAATATCATTAGGTGTTTTTGTTCATGTATATTCTAGATCTGAATTCTGATGCATATATTATTTTGTAAATGATATGATATGGGTATAACTAAAGTTTGGAATAGCTACAGAATTCTGAATTTATATTTGCAGATATATACACTGGTTGGCTTTGAGGAAAGCGCATACGCACGTAAGTTCGACACATGGAAGTAGCCTATACCTTATAAAATATGTTTTAGTTTCTTCTGTTTGTTGTTGCAGTGTTCTGGGTGCTGGCTTGGGTTCTAGTTACTATATTCTAGTGACAACATTCTGAATGATCAGATTGATGGGTAGTCAAAATGATTGATTGACTCGGTTGTGGTTGGTTCAAGAGGAGATTGGTTGATGCAGATATATTTGATGATTGAATGATGTTATTGATGGATCCAGTCTAAAAATTTATGAAACATGGTCCCTCGAAGAAAAGAGAAGGTTGTAGCCTTCTGCAGGCCGGCACCTACATACTAGTAAACATATAAGCTAGTACAAGAGCTAGGGGGTTGTAGCTCCCTTCCAGTAGAAGCTGGAGAACGAGAGAAGGTTGTAGCCTTTGTAGGGAGAGGCCTGCGTACTCGTATAAGACTGCACCAATACAAAAATTGTAAACATAATTTTCTTATTATTAAAAGAAGAAAGAGACAACAGCAGCAGGTGGTTTTCACCCACATTGGGTTTCCACCTTATATCTTGGTGTTCATGTGTGTTGCTTATGTTTGATGCTTTATTCTACTTTTACTGCATTGTCTAATGAATTCCTAATATACTGATTAAAGTTCAATACATGATAATTTGGTTAAATCAAAAATATCTTTGCATATACGTTGGTTGCATTAAGTACAGTTGCGTATACACGTTAGTTCATTGAGCTAACGTAGCGTATACAAATCAGTTTTGAAAATTAAAATATTGATCTGATAATACCGATTCACCCCCTCTCAATATTATTTCCAACAACATTGAATATAAAAACGGATTAATATATTAAGACTTGTGGATTTCTAATCGAGATTCTAGCTTCCAATTTACTATTCAAAACCTCTTTTCGATTTAGGAAATTGCATAATATTATGGTTTATAAATGATTATGCTACCTATGTGCAATAAGAAATTTACCGTAAATTATTGAACAAGTTTTTAATGAAATATTTAAAGATTTAAGATTTCTATAATAATTATGTGTTTATAGAGTAAAGTAAAAAAAATATATAATGTGTTTAATTTGTAAATTTGTAATTTATAGATTTATCAAATTTAAACAAATATATTTTAAAAATAAAAATATTACATGAATTATTTTAGTAAAGGTGGACTTTTTTGATTAAGGTTTTGAGTAAATATTACCTTATATATATTAACATTTTGTATTATTTTGAGTGAGTATTAAGTATTAAATTAACATTTTGTATTATACAAAATAATAGATATTGTTACTCTATTGTATAAATTAGAAGCAAGTTTGGTTTGAAACATAAATAATTAACAATTGATAACATAAGTGTATATTTTTAAAAATGTTTGCACTCACTTAATATACCATTTTATTATGAACATAAAATATTCAATATGTGGAATTCATGAGGTTGATTGTAATATATCATTTTTTGGAAATTCACTCTATATTAACTAACGTGCAAGTGAGTGAATGACTCAATACAAAATTTCTTAAAACTTATTATTTTATTTGCTATTCAAAATATAAAGCTAAGTTAATTAGTCCAATATATAATTTTATTTGCAATATTTATAATTGAAACAATTTGGAAAGAATTTTTGTTGGTTTCAACGTTATAACTGTACATTTAAATGATTTAAAATAATAAGAGGTATACTGCCAAATTTTTTGGGCATTGAATTTTAAGTAACCAATTTCTTTCTGTATTGAATCGAAATCAAATTTAAATTCAAACTTGGTAACTATTATACTTGGTAGTTATTTAAAATGTAACACTGGTTTAATATTACACAATTGGTTGGTAAAAATGTATTTTGAAATGAATTAAAAATATCATTTTATATTGTAATACTTTTTGGTAATTGAAATTATAATTTTCAAACCCAGATTTTCCACCGGGAGAGTTAATAATGCCCTTGATATTGTATTATAAATTACATTTCACTCATTATCAAATAAGTTAACAAATGGTTTTCTTAATATCAACTGGGTTCGGTGACATTGGAAAATATTCGATCGATTGTGATATGAGATACGTCAATAAACGGTATCTTTATCGCATGTGGCACAGGGGAGATTGGTAAATATAGGATGGATTATGATAAAATTTGCAGACATTGGTTCAGACATGGATGAGCAGAATTCAGATAGCTTCTTAAATCGAACGGCTAAATATTTCGACCCCAATAGAAAACGAACTCATCTGATATTGGGTCTGCTTTTTTTATCCAGTTTTCTTTTCCTGATGCTTACACCATATCGTAAACCATTTGGTAAAGCAGGCTTTTACGCTTTCACGTCACTCCTAGGCACCATTTTCTTCACTTGCTTCTTTAGGAGATTCATTAAATGGCGAAAATGTCTTGCAAAACCTAATGAAGGTAACGATGAATTTGACACAGAATATCTGAGGAATCTGACAGGCATTCCTACAATATTCACTTATAAGACCTTGGAGACTGCCACCAGCGGATTCAGCAAAGAGATAGGAAGGGGAGGATTCGGTACGGTATACGAAGGAATTTTGGGCGATGGCACTCCGATAGCTGTTAAATGTCTGCTGAGTCGTGCGGGGCAAGGACACAAGGAGTTTTGTGCAGAAATCGCCACCATCTCTTCCATCAATCATTCGAATCTTGTGACCTTGTGTGGTCTCTGTGTAAAAGGCCAACATCGAATTCTGGTGTATGAATTCATGGCCAACGGGTCTCTGGATAGATGGCTGTTTGCCTCAGATAAAGATTTCGATTGGAAGACAAGATATTCGATTGCGCTCGACACCGCCCGAGGAATCGCCTACCTGCACGAGGATTCGAGGGTTTGTATTCTGCATCTCGACATCAAACCACAGAACATTCTGCTGGACGAGAATTTCAAGGCGAAAGTCTCGGATTTCGGCATGGCCAGGTGTCTGGATAGAGATCTGGAAAGCCAAGTGGTGACGGAGATGAGAGGGACGGCGGGATACATGGCGCCAGAGTGGATTTTTGAGCAGGGAATCACATCCAAGACCGACGTCTTCAGCTACGGGATGGTGCTTCTCGAAATCATCAGCGGGCGCAAGAACGTGGATAGTTCTCAGGATTCGAGGCACTGGTTTTTCCCTTCTGTCGCCTTCAGCAAGGCTAGGGAAGGAAAAATGGAAGACCTGATCGACAGTAAATTGAAATTGAATACGGCAGAGGATCGGGAGGAGGCATATCAAATAATCAAGAAGGCTTTGAGGCCATCAATGGGAACCGTGGTGCGAATCCTGGAAGGGGACTTGGAAACCATGGATCCTCCATTAGCCTGCACGCTTCCTCTTGCCTCCTCCGTTGCCAATGAGACGCAGAAAGTTTTGCCTGTGAAGGAATGCAGATTGGAAAATTTCACAGAGGTGACGACAACGTGCGCCCCTGAAGTTTAGAAGTCCACGCGGTACTACTGGCTTTGAAATAACAGAGGTTTAAAAAGATTATTCAGAGAGCATTTTTATTTAGATAGTACATTTTGAAAATTGATGGATCAATTGTGACCTCTGTGACTATTAGTCCAATTCCAAAATCTTCTCAAAGCATAATGAACCGGATTGACAGTATTGGTGCATATCATTGTTATTGCATTCCAGGCTACCAAACAAGATTTGCACATAAGATGGATCGCAATGTTTGAACGTTTTCTTTCGAAAGTTAACAGAATTGATTGCCTTGTAATTATGAGATCTCTTCGCACACTAATAGCATAGACCGACGGTGCAGAGTTCTCAAAAATTATTTATTTTAAGTTAATTTATTATCTGATCTTCATTTGGATTATATATATGTATATATCCTTATGGCATTACCATTTCCCAAATGAACTGTTTTTTAATCCATATTTTAGTTTTTTAACCAATGTATTTGATTGCTAACTAATTTATTAATAAGCATTTTTGATAAAATATTATAATTATAAATTTTTGTGTTTTTTTAATTAAATTTTGATTATTCTAATCTTTATTTATTAATGTTTACTAATAAGCGATATTCACATAAATTAGAATCCTTAGTTGTTTTATTAAAATTACTTGAAATAACTCATTATAATTTTAATATTTTAATATATTAAAAAATAATGTTGACTATTCCAAAGGTTGTGTCACACGACTTACTTTTTCTAAAGAAAAGCCTCTTACTTACCTAAAAATAAGTGATAAGGACAATCTTGCTTGAGTTATTAATTTATTGTCACCCTATTAATTTCTTCCTTACAATGAAAATATATTTTAACCTATACTAACAAAGTTTCTATGCTATTTTTATTAAATTTGTTTTCCTATGTTTTCACTTATTAAATTACGCTTAGGCTACTTTCTAAAAACTATTAATGTGTTTTAATAGTATGGGTAAAATGTTTTTTCCTATATAATGGTAACATCAATTTTAGACTGTATTCAAACCTATATTAAATATACCAATTTAATTTCGTTGTTAAAATTATCATTTTTCCTTTTTAACATATTGCACATGACAATGATGACATGTATAAAAAATTACTCTAAATCTGCCTTACAATATACTCTTTAACACTCCGTTATTTTAAATTAATTCATTACAACGCTATTAATATAGACTATCTTTTCAAGCTCGTCATTGGTTGTAAAACATAATTAATCATATATATATATATATAAAGTTAAAGTGTTTGTATTAAGAAAAAGGAGATTTATATTGTTGCAGGTAATTAATAACAAAAAATTGGTGTCATTTCTATTAAATTTGTTGGTTAGAAGGGAAGAGCAAAAACATATAACAAATTGGTGTCATTCCTATTAAATTTATTGGTTAGAAGGGAAGAGAAAAAACATATAACAAATTGTTAGTACAAACTAAGTAGCCACAATCGAAATGATCAATAAAACAAAAATACACCTAATATTAGAATGCAATGCACAACCATTAGCGATTAGAAGTGTTGACTGCAACTAGCTTCTCTAGCCTAGTACGAGGTGAAGAGGAAGGTATGAAGTCACAATGGATGTGTTTTTCCATCTGTGTCAACCTTTCTTCAAACAATTTTGGATTCTCGTATATCCTCATTTGACCCCTTTAAAAAATGGTCAGACAATCCTACATTTTCCCTTGGTTGCATTGCAGGTAATTCATGAATTCTATGACAACATCTCTATCATCATGACGATCTTGAATAAGATGCTCAAAGAGGAGAGTTACATGTCCAAACTGGCTTTAAAAGGCATCCAAAAGTGGGGGTAATTCCACTCTTCTAGGTGAGTGAGCGATATTGGGGTCTAAAACTTCCCACAAATTTCATTCCTCCATCATATACTTCGGTCATTGCCCCCTCATACATATTCCTCTCTGCACCCTGCCATGCTAGTGGTGCATGGTCCTCCTGACTAGATCCTAGAAAAGCCAAAACCACATATTGTTCGTCAATGACCTACAACACATCAATCAGAAGCCACTCGAGCCATGATGCCACAGAACTTTAGGAGACCCACTATGTTGATAGCCCCACCCATGGTTCTCTCGTGATCTACATTGTAAATATTTTTGCAATATGCGAAATAAAAAAAAGGGGATTGATTCAAAGGGACATTGATTCTAGAGTTTGGGAGGAGGATTGCTTTCTTGCAATGATGTGGTTTGTTGTGAAGGAAACCTGAATTGTTTAAGACAACCATTAAAGGCTTTCTAGTGTATGAATTTAATGAACTGGTTCTTAAATTCCAAGGGAAAGTACGCATGCCCATGTTCCTTGAGAAACAACAACAAGAAAAGAGGATAAGTAGTCCAACACATGGATTGCACATTGAAAGTCAGCAAGGATGCAATGGTAAATGAGGATTGAGAAAAGAGGCCAAGGTAGCAAGCACGACAGGAAAGTCCCTGTAAAATAGGGAGAAGACAATAATAACACGAGATTCATTCGAAGGGAAGTCTAGTAGCATTAGAAGGCATGCAAAATGAAAATAAAGAAGGAAAGGGATCATAACATCCAACAAGAGAAAATCAATAGGCAACCAAGAATGGAAGAGATGAGAAGAGAAGGGGATTGGTTCTCTGGATTTGTGGAGGTTGTGGGTTGAGCTGCTAGTCTCTAGAGCCTTGTAACAACTTAGGATCCCTGGATGCTATGGGTTGAGATAGGGTCCCTGGAGCCTTGTAAAAAATTCAGTCCCTGGAGGTTGTGAGTTGAGATAGAGGTCTTTGGAGCCCTGGAACAACTTGGGCCTCTAGAGATTGTGGGTAATGATGTAATCTTTAGAGCCTTCTAACAACTTGGGTCCTCTAGAGGTTGTGGGTTGAGATAGTAGACTCTGGAGCCCTAGAACAACTTGGGAAGAGACCATTCTAAAGAAACATCAAAGGTAGACTTGATTGAAGACTTATGTTATTGCATTATAGTTATGGATGTTTGACTCCGTAGAAGGGGGTGAATCATTGTGTGTGCACTTGGGGGTGAGGTAGAGTACCTCTTGACTCTTTGCGTTGAAAAGAGAAGTGTCGTTCAGCTGATGGGATTAAGGAAGGAAGTCTCATGGAGTCCCTATTTTAGTTGGTAGTTGGTGTTTTAATCCCTTGAGCAAGCATCCCCCTCAGAATTTGGAATCTGGCTCGAGGGTGACAAATGCAAGTAAGTATGGATGCAAGCCTCTATGGTTGGGTGGGGAGTCGTCGTCCCAGAATTAGTTTCCATGCAAGCTCAAAAATAAGTATCAACTTATACTTGTTTATATGTAATTGCATCATGATACATTTATGTTAAAAATGGTTTTGGGATTTTAGAACTATAGTTGTGTTGTTGATATAATAAGCATGTGTTACTTCTGTGTGTGGAGATGGACTTTATTGGTATGGTAATATGCATGAATATAATGTGTTGCATTTTGAGCTATTGTTGTTGTTATATGAATTTCTCAAACATGGTCCTCGAGCTAAAAGAGGTGTTGTGTGAGTCATTTGTTAATATTGCTATAACCTCCAAGGTTCAGTAGAATGAAAATGAGGCAATGCAATAACATATATCATGCCATGCCTATGCAGTGAGATCATGTGTGGCATAAACCACATGATAATAATGGTTATGTTATAACATTGTATTGAACTTGTTCTACATAAAATGTTTAAAATATATTAAAACAACACATAAGTGAATAATATAGGAACATAAGGCCATGTTGCAGGCCACAACAAAAGGCATAATATTTTCAAATAAAAACTTGAAATAGTGGGCTTGGGGACCCTTTTATTTATATGAAATAGTTACATTGAAGATCGTCTATCCAACAGGGTCTGTATTTGTTAACATTCATTTTTTTTTCTTGTGTTACAAGTTATTTTCTGTATGATAGGTATTAAATTTCCATTGGGGATGTTTCTCTTGGGGCTAGTTGAATCCATTAGCTTTACTTAAATGGCCTTCAATCTTGCATTCCTAGTAGGCTAGATGTCTTTTGTTGCTCTCATAGTGTTGTGGGTAAGGCATTGGAAGGTTTTGTGCAGTGCCATGGAGCTACTAACATACTTGACATGGAGTTTGGTACTGGTGACGTGCAACAGGTGAGGTGGAAACCTCTTAATTGATCACACAAAGCTTGTGGTAGGTAAGGGTCATAGGATTGCCTTCGCTGATATGTGTGGGATTCCCTGTCTAAGAATAGGGAATGAAAGTGGGCTAGGAACTGCTTGGAGTTGGATTCGGCAAAGCTCAAGAAGGGTAGCACCATAGAAAGCCTTAATAAACCATTGACATCAACAAAATCCTTGAGATTAATCTGGAGATTTGTCAGACCTATGAGGAAAATGCATGGTTGAGAAGACTAGGTTGAGGAAGTATGTTTAGTAACAGAGCTTGTTTTGGGGAGGTCACGGAGATCCCCATCTAAGACATCACATGGTGTAGGGTTGAAGTCCCTTAATCGACCCATGATACAGAATTAGAAGGAAAAACTTGTTGTGGTGTAGATGGATCAAGCCCTGAACTTATAAGAATCAGGAAAAATTATCATTTCATAGATCAAGCCCTAGCCATGGAGACCTTCCATTGGCATTGTCGATTTTTCCCTTTACACGATATGTCACATACATAAGTGTTGACATCGCTTGGTAGGATAACCCCGAGATATGAAAGTGGGGTTTAGTTGAAAAGCACCAGGAGGTACCCAGTGGGATGATGTATGTCATGCCATGTGGGTAGTACACACACATCCAGTTGTTGAAGAGCGATCCTGCTAGCCAAGTCAGCTCGAAGGTATGACCTTGGAAGAATAAAGGAGCATGACAGAGGAGTATGTCGAGATAGACCCAATAGGATTATGTGTCGCTGTTTTTTCGTTATTGGTTGAGGAGTGGCCCCACAACTTGATGGCTGAGGTGAGAATATTTAAGGCTGATAATGAGAGTTTTGTAAGAGCCCAATAAATGCAAGAAGAGATCAATGTAATTATCCTATAGAGCTTCTTAGAATGGAATAGGTAAAGGCAATCAGAGATGACGGCCAGTTATAGAGATAGGAAAAGACTTCATGATTCAGAGGACAATACCAACAGAGTAGATGGTGGCAGGTCTAAAAAATGTCACAGATGAGGAGGTGAGGGAATTGTGCCAGGAGATGTGCCTTTCAGCACTCCAAGGGGAGGAACTAGCACATAAGTGCATTATTCAAGAAAACCATCTAATTATGATACCTGGAGGCACCACCATTGTCACCATTACCATCAACATAATCTAGGAAGCAAAGGAAACGATCAAATACCTGAAGTGTTTAATAAGGCTAAGCCACCCATATTTGATGGGGATATGAAGAAAGCAGAGGACATAGAAGCTTGGCTGGTGGGAATGAAGATTTTTGTTTGAAAACATGACTATTCTGAGAACATGAAAGCTAGAGTCATCAACTACAACTTAAATGGAAAAGTAAATATATGGTGAGAGGAATTGAAGAACTTTAGAGCCATCGTTGAAAACGAATTGACTTAGGATGAGTTTGGGAAGCTCTCCAGAGAGAAATACTTGTCAGATCGTTATTATAATAGTAAGGAAAGAGAGCTCTATGAACTCAAAATGGGTCAGTTAACCAGTGATGAGTGTGTCACCAATTTTTTAGAACTATTGAGGTATGTGTCATCTACCAAGGATGAAAAAACCAAAATTCATAGATTCATCAATGTATTTCCTATGGCATTCAAGTATAAAATTGAGTTTTTGGAACCAAGAACCGTGAAGGATGCTATCAAGAAGTTAGCACATTTCTACAAGAAATTAAAACACAGGCCTGATATAAAAAGTAATTGACATGCGAAAATAAATGCTAGACATAAGAATAATTGACCCAAGAAAAGCTCATAAACAAAATAAGGTAAGCACCCATCTCATCTAAGACAATTTCAACATAAAGCTAGAATTGCTTAAAAAAAATCTGTAGCAACCAATGTCATCGTAGCCAAAGTTTGAAGGACAAGAACCACTCAAGTGATAGACTTGTGGTGGGAACCACCAGATGAGAGATTTTCCACATTATTCATATGTCGAACCAAATATTTATAGTGCTCAGGTCGTGATCACAGTCGGTGAAGTAGCCCAGAGTATCCCAAGAATTTATGCACCAGTGGACAACTTCCATGTAGATCACCAAGCGTCCATCATTAAGATGGAAGGTAAGATACAAGAGAAATTCATTTCCATTTTAATTGATCCATGTTCTAATTATAGCTATGTCATCCTAAATCTTTTTGAGATGTGTGGTTTGGGCAAGGAATTGCATAAACAACCTTAACTAGTTTAATTAGTAATTGGGACAAAGAGAAGAATTAACCATTGGGTAAGGTCCTGTGCATTTGAAATCAGTAGCATGCCTACAAGAACCCATTTGAATGTAATTCCATTGGGTATGTATGGCATATTGTTGAGCATGGATTAATTGTACTTACATAGGACCAAGTTAGATTTCTATGAAAAATAAATTGAATGCTTGAATCAGTAAGGAAGAAAAAGAGTGTTGCAGGTCAGGAAAAACCCCATTTAAATGTGGTTAATCATGGCTATGCAAACCAAACACAACAGTAGAAAATGATGCATGTTATTTTCGATGCAAATTTCCAAGAATGAGGAAGATGATAGCAAAACAAAAGATGAGGAATCCAAATTGCTACTAAAATACCCAGTTTTGCAGCAGTACACAGATGTCTTGTTATTAAGGGTTCCCAGATTAACTCCTCACAAAGAGATATATTTCTCTATTGAGTTGATACCTAGAGCAACGGCAACATCTAAGGCTCCATATAGCACGAGCACTCCAGAATTAGCTGAACTAGAATTTTCGTTGAAGGAAATGCTTGACAAAGGTTACATAAGGCCTAATGTGCCCCAATGGGGAGCACCATATTTTTTGTAAATAAGAGAGATGGAACCCTTAGATTATGCATTGATTACATGCAATTGAATAATGTGATCATGAAGAATAGGTACCCATTGCCAAGGAATGATGATCTCTTTGATCAATTGAGAGGACTAGCATTTTTCTCCATGATTGACTTGAGGTCAGGCTACGATCAAGTAAAAATAAGGAGGAATAAATTCATAAAAATGCATTTAGGACAAGATATGGGCAGTATGAGTTCCTAGTGGTACCCTTTGGGCTTACCAATGCCCATGCCACGTTCATGTTCCCAATGAAAAATATGTTACATCCCTATTTGGAAAAGTTTTTCATTGTACTTGTTAATGACATATTGGTGTATTCAAAGACAGAAGAAGATCATGAGAAACATTTGGCTGTAGTATTACAATTTTTGAGAGAGCATAAGCTCTATGGAAATATTGACAAGTGTGACTTCCTCTAGTAATATATATATTGCTTGGGCATATCATCTCTAAGGAATGAATCTCAGTTTACCCTGAAAAGATCAAAGTCATAATAGAGTGGACAACTCGAAAGAATGTAGATGAAATTAGATCATTCATGGGACTAGAAAGAGGAGATTTTCCCGAAATTTCTCCAAGATAGGCCATGCCATTACAAATTTTCAGAGAAAAGGAAAAATATTTGAGTGGAATACACAATGTGTAGAAATCTTTGAGCAACTAAAACAATTTATCACCAATGAATGAGAGTTGAGAATTGCAGATCCTTACAAGGATTTCGTGGTGTGTACAGATGCCTGCAAGGAGGGACTCAATGGAGTCTTAATGTAGGAAGGGAAAGTTGTATGTTATGCGTCCAGGAAGTTGAATGTGCATGAAGTGAATTATATGACACATGATATAGAATTGGCTTCCATCATGTTGGCATTATGGCACAGGTTTGGAGCTATGGCACAGGTGTTGTCCTTGATGGCAACCCTCTCTGGTAACAGATCCCAGATCAGGCACTCAGAAAGTAGAAAAAGTCATATACGCAGTTTCATCTAGACAAAGGCGCGTATACACGCGGGTTATACATTATAAAAGCGCGTATATGTTGGTG